>PVKS010000990.1:147320-161674 GCA_004027875.1 Aplodontia rufa
GCCATTAGAGAGGATGATATTATGGCTTTTGAAATCAAATGGATGGAGATGGATAAAATTATGCTTAGTGAAGTCTCCCAAGCTCAAAGACTCAAGGGCCGAAAGGTTTCTCTCATCTGTTGATGCTAGCATATTTGGGGAAGCAGTAGGGCTGACGGCTAACCTAAAAAAACTGCAAATTGAATGACTTTCAGAGTAATAGGGGGATGGCTCTCTAGGATACTTGGAGGTGTAGGGAGGGGAAGGGGGGAGGGGGTAGGGTATATGAAAAACTCATAGGAGTCTGGAGATTGGGAAGATAGGGGAACCATCCCAGAAGCCAATGTCATTCCTCCACGAGATACCCATTTAACGCATGAGTTCTTCTGGGGGAAACTGCAACAAGTAAAACCCAAGGTGGTTATCCATGTTCCAGCATTTCCCCTGGATAACAAAGTTTATATCCATTGATTACTAATTTTTGATAATGTTTCCCCCTCAACTGTATCTCTATATACTTCTAATAAAAAATAAATAAATAAATAAAAAATAAAAAAAGTAAAAGGAAGTCTACAACAGGGAGAAATAACCATAGTTAATATTTACTCTCCAAACAACAGTGCACCCAACTATGTGAATAAATTATTTCATGACATCAAATCACTCGTGGACCTCCCAGTATTATTATACTGGGAGACTTCAACACTACTCTGTCACCTTTAGACAGATCATCAAAACAAAAAATCAATAAATCACCAGCCTAAATAACCCCATAAATCAAATAGATTTAACAGATATATATATAGAATATTCCACCCCAAGTTAGCTGAATATACCTTCTTCTCCCCAGCACATGGATCTTTTCCCAAAATAGATCATATTCTTGTTCACAAAGATAATCTCAGCAAATATAAAAAAGTATATATTATTCCATGTATCCTCTCAGACCACAATGCCATGACCCTAGCAATCAACAGTAAAAATCATAACAGAAAACATGGAGATTGAATAATACCCTATTAAATGAAGAATGGATCCAAGAAGATATGAGAGAAGAGATCCAAACATTCTTGGAAGAGAATGAAAATGAAGACACAACATATCAAAATTTCTGGGACAGCATGAAAGCATTCCTAAGGGGAAAATTTATAGCACTGAGTGCCCATATTAAAAATGAAGTGAAATCCCAAATTAATAAGCTTATGCTTCATCTCAAAGCCCTTCTAAAGGAAGATCAATCTAACCCCACAGCCAGCAGAAGACAGGAAATAATCAAGATCAGAGCTGAAAACAATTAAATTGAGAACAGAAACCAATAAAAAGAATTGATGAAACAAAGAGCTGGTATTTTAAAAAAATAAGATACATAAACCCCTAGCGAATCTCACTAAAAGAAGGAGAGAAATGAAGCAAATCAATAAAATCTCCAACGAACAGGGAGTGATCACCACTGATCCCGTGGAAATCCAACAGATTATAAGATCATATTTTGAAAACCTATACTCCTCCAAATTAGATAATTTGGAAGAAATGGATAAATTTCTAGATACATAAAACATCCCTAAATTGACACAGGATGATATCGAATTCCTAAACAACCCAATCACAGGCACTGAAATCCATATGGCAATTAAAAGTCTACCAAAGAAGAAAAGCCCAGGATCTGATGGCTTCCCCACTGATTTTTATCATACTTTTGAAGAGGAATTAACTCCTCTCCTTATTAAGTTATTTCAAGAAATTGAAAAGGCAGGAACTCTCTCAAACACTTTTTATGAAGCAACCATAACTGATACCAAAACCTGACAAGGACACATCAAGAAAAGAAAACTACAGACCAATATCCCTTATGAACTTGGATACAAAAATCCTTAGTAAAGTGCTAGCAAACTGTATTCAAAAATTTATCAAGAAAATAATCCATCATGATCAAGTGGGCTTCATCCCAGGAATGCAGGGGTGGTTCAACATACGCATAACAATTAATGTAATTCACCACTTAAACAGAATCAAGGACAAAAACCATATGATCATCTCAATGGATGCAGAAAAGGCCTTTGATAAAATCAAGCACCCTTTTATGCTCAAAACTCTAGAGAAGATAGGGATCAAAGGAACTTTTCTGAACTATGTAAAGGCTTTATATCCTAAACCCTGGACTAGTATAATACTAAATGGAGAAAAGCTGAAAGCATTTCCACTCAACTCGGGAACAAGACAAGCTTTCTGCTCTCACCACTTTTATTCAGTATTGTTCTTGAGACCCTAGCTGGAGCAGTAAGGCAAGAGAAAGAGATCAAAGGGATAATAATAGGAAAAGAAAAAGTCAAACTCTCCCTTTTTGCTGATGACATGATCCTGTATCTGGAAGATCCATAAAACTCCATCAGTAAACTGCTTGAACTTATAAACAGATTTAGAAAAGTGGCAGGCTACAAGATCAATACCCATAAATCAGTTGCTTTCCTACACACTAATAATAATAGGACAGATGAAGAAATCAGGAAATCAGTCTCATTCACAATATCTTTGAAAAGAATAAAATACTTGGGAATTAACCTTATAAGGGAAATCAAAAGTATTTTACAACGAAAATTTTTGGACATTGAATAATGAAATCCAAGATGACTTAAGAAGATGGAAAGATGTTCCATGATATTGGTTAAACAGAATTAATATAATAAAAATGGCCATTCTGCCAAAAGCCCTATATAGACTTAATGCAGTCCCTATTAAGATACCAATGCCATTCTTTTCAGATGTAGAAAAAGCAATTCTCAAATTCATTTGGAACAATAAGAAACCTAAAATTGCCAAAACATTACTAAACAAGAAAGATGAAGCAGGCAGTTTTGCCATACTAGGTCTAAAACTATACTATAGAGCTGTAGTAACAAAGACAGCATGGTATTGGTATCAAGATAGGAAAGAAGACCAATGGAATAGAATAGAAGACCCTGAAACAAACCCTCAAATCTTTAAACATCTGATTTTTGACAAAGGGGGACAAAATATTACCTGGAGGAGAGACAGCCTCTTCAACAAATGGTGCTGGACAAACTGGACAGCCACTTGCAGAAAGTTGAAATTAGACTCATAACTTTCTCCTTGCATGAGAATCAAATCAAAATGGATCAAGGAGCTAGGAATTAAACCAGCTACCTTGCAACGGATGGAAGACAAATTAGGTCCAACACTTCAGCATTTGGGAGTAGGCAAAGACTTTCTCAGCATGTCTCCACAAGTGAAGGAAGTAAAGTCAAAAATCAGCGAATGGGATGCCATAAAGCTAAAAAGCTTTTGCACTTCCAAGGAAATAATCAAAAGAGTCAAGAGGTTTCCTACAGAATTGGAGAGAATCATGGGCTATGATTCCTCTGACCAGGTGTCTCATATTCAGAATCTATAAAATCCTCAAAAATCTCAAAAAAAAAAAAATCTCAAAAATCACTAGTAATCAGAGAAATGCAAATAAAAACTACATTAAGATTTCACCTCACGCTAGTGAGACTGCCAAAAATGAAGAAAATAAACAATAATAGATACTGGAGTGGTTGTGGAGAGATAGGTACACTAGCACACTGTTTTTGGAACTGCAGACTGGTACAGCCCACTGGAAAGCAGTGTTGAGATTCCTCAAAAAACTAGGGATGAACCCACCATATGATCCTGCTTTTCCTCTCCTGGGTATTTTTCCAGGGGATTTAGAATCAACACTTTACAGTAACACTGCAAAATCAATGTTCATAGCAGTTCAGTTTACAATTGCTAAATTATGGAAACAACCCAAATGCATCTTGCTGGATGAATGGATCCAAAAACTGTGGTACATTGAGTTCTTCTACTCAACACTTAGAAACAATGATATTGCAGCCTTTGAAGGTAAATGGATGGCTATGGAAGAAACTATGTTGAGTGAAATCAGCATAACCCAGAGAACCAAGGGTTGAATGTCTTCATTCATCTGTGAAGGATGGAGCTTGACCCTGGCCATTGTGAAAGGAGGTCAATTCTTATGCTTTAAATCCTGAAAAGGTGTAGTGACATACAACCTAAGGCATTCATAGAGATGTGTTGGGAAGCGGGGGATGGGATAATTTATATATATATAAAATTTATATATATATAAATTTTCAGAATTTATATATATATATGTTTCGTTAGAAGCATGTTTGATTATTCAACAAATAAATTTCTTAATGAAAATAATAAAAAAATTAAAGTAAAAAATAGATATTCTGACAAAGAAATAACAGAACTAAAATCTTCAGTCACATCAGAAAAACAATGTAAGAAGTTCATAATGAACTAACTTTGTTATAAAACAGAATCTCAGCTATTGAAGAAAGAACTTCCTACAATGATGATATAGTCTGAGTAAGCTTTAGCTCATGGGTGATTAAAAAAAAGAAAAAAAATACTCACTGAGCATAAGTAGAATTTTCAGAAAGTTTGGGATGAAATCAAGCAACCATCTAGGATTAATCAGGATACAAGAAGAAATTGAAACCCAAATGAAATAAATAACATTCTCAATGAAATAGTTAAAGAAAAAATTTCCCATATTAAAATAAAGTCAGATATGCTCATCCAGGAAGCATATTAGGACACTCAGTAGGCCTAATCAAAAGAGAATCTCACCAAGACACATCATATTCAAAATGTATAAAAGGGAAATCAGGGAAAGAATATTAAAAACTGCAAGAGAGAAATATCAAATCACATTTAACCGCAAACCAACAAGGATCACATCTGTCTTTTCAGCTCAGACTCTAGAAGCGAGATGATCCTGGAAGGAGATATTTCAGTCTCTGAATGACCACACCTTGCAGCCAAGGATATTATACCCAGCAAAACTCAGTTTCAAATTTGAAGGAGAAATAAGAATATTTCATGATAAGATCAAACTTGCAATATTCATGAACAGAAAACCAGCATTAAAAAGAATTCTGAAAGATAAACTCCAGAACAAGCAAACAATCCTCAAAACGTACAGAGGAAATTATTCAATGAAAGTATACTGTATCAAAAGACAACCAAGACAGCACAAAACTCACAAATGAAACACAATGACTATGAATCCCAAGCACATAAATATCCTCACACAGATGGTGAATGATATCAACGCATGAAACAAAAGTCACAGAATAGCAGATTGGATCATAAAACATAATTTAACAATATTCTGCTTACAGGAGACCCATCTCACAGTCAAAGACATCCACACATTGAGGATGAAAGGATGAAAAAAATCTATCAGGCTTACGGCCCAAGAAAAGAAACTAGTATTGCAGTACTTATATCAGCAAAGTAGATTTCAACCAAAATTTAAGCAGAAGAGATAAAAAGGCCACTACATAGTAAAGGATACAGTAATACATCAGGAAGATATACCCATAGTAAATATCTGTGTTCCAAATAAGGACACTACCAAGTATGTAGGAAAAAAGTACTCCACTGATAAGGCCCCTTATGTACCCCAACAAAATAATACTAGGCTACTCCTCTATCAGCAATAGACGGATCATCAAAGCCAAAAAAAAAAACAAACAAAAAACTAGAGATCTCCAGTCTAAACAACTCCATTAATCAAATGGTTTTAACACACATCTATAGATCTTCCCCCCCAAAATTGGCTTCTCAGGGCATGGATCTTTGTATAAAATAGATCATATTCTAGTTAGTTCACAAATGAAGTGTCAACAAATTTCAAAAAGCAAATATCATTCTAAGTATCCTATAAGACTGTGGTGCCATGATCCTAGCAATTAACAGCAAAAATTATGACAGAGAATACATATGTACATGGAGATTGAGTAATGGATCCAAGAAGACATGAGAAGAAATCTAGAAATTCTTGGAAGCAAATGAGAATGAATGTACAACATATCAAAACCTCTGAGACAGCATGAAAGCATTCTTTTTTTTTTTTCAGGGCTGAGGACCGAACTCGGGGCCTTGTGCATGCTAGGCAAGAGCTCTGCTACTGAGCTAAAACCCAACCCCATGAAAGCATTCTTAAGGGGAAAATTCATAGCACTGAGTACCTATGTTAAAAATCAGGAGAGCTCTCGAAGAAATAAGCTTGTTCTACCTCAAATCTCTATAGGAGGAAGAACAATCTAATGCCAAAGCCAATAGAAGGTAGGAAATAAGATCAGAGCTGAAATTAATGAAATAAAAAAATAAAAAGAATCAGCAAAACAAAGAGCTGGTCCTTCTAAAAAATAAATAAAATTACCAACCCCTAGTAAATCTCACTAAAAAAGGGAGGGAAATGAAGCAAATCAACAAAATCACCAATGAAAAGGAAGTGGTCAGCACTGACTCCTGGAAATCCAAATGATTATCAGAATTTATTTTTTAGAACTATAAATCAGATATCTGGAAGACATGGACAAATTTCTAGACATATGCAACATTCCCACATGGACACAGGATGATATTAAAAGCCTGAAGCACCCAATAGCAGTTACTGAAATCCATATAGCAATTAAGAAAACTTCCAAAGAAGAAAGCCCAGGATCTGGTGGATTTCCCCACTGAATTTTACCACACCTTATAAGGAGGAGCTTATACCTCTCCTTATTAAGCTTTTCCAAGACATTGAACAAGAGGGAATCCTCCCACTCTTTATGGGGCAACCATAACCCTGATAACCAAAACCAAACAAAGACACATTTAAAAAGAAAACTTTAAACCAGTATTCCAGATGAGCATAGACACAAAAATCCTTTGTAAAGTTCTAGCAAACTGCATTCAAAAACCGTTTATCACAATCAAGTGGTCTTCATTCCAGAGATGCAAGGCTGATTCAGCATATACAAGTCAATAAATGTGCTTCATCACTTCAACAGAATTAATGACAAAAACAATCTGATCATCTCAGTTGGTGCACCCATTTATGCTCAAAACTCTAGAGAAAATATGGATCGAATGAACTTAACTCTGTAAAGGCCATATTCGCAAAATCCTAGTAACACTAAGTGGAAAAAAGCTGAAAGCAATTCCACTAAACTCAGTAACAAGACAAGGCTGCCAACTCTCACTACTTTTATTCAGAATCATCCTGGAGACCCTGTCTAGAACAATTAGGCAAGAGAAGGGTATTAAAGGGATAAGAAGAGAGTGAGAAGAATTCAAACTATCCCTGTTTCTAGATGACATGATCCTATATCTGGAAGACCCATAAAACTCCACCAGAAAACTGCTTGAGCTTATAAACAGATTAGCAAAGTGGCATGCTACAAGATGAGCACCTATAAATTAATTGCTTTCCTGTACAGGAAAAAATCATGAAATTGGTCTCATTCACAGTACCCTCAAAAAGAAAAAATACTTGGGAATTAATCTAACAAGGGAAGTAAAAGACCTCTAAAATGAAAATTATTGAACACTGAAGACAGAAATTGAAGAATATCTGAAAAGATGGGAAGATGTTCCACGTACTTGTTTAGGCAGAATTAATTTAATTTAAATGGCCATTCTGTCAAAAGCACTATATAGATCCAATGCAATCCCCATCAAGGTACGAATGTCATTCTTTGCAGATATTGAAAAAGCAATTCTCAAATTCATTTAAAATAACAAGAGCCTAGAATAGTCAAAGTATTACTAAGCAGGAAAGACGAAACAGGTGCTTTTGCCATACCAGATCTAAAATTTTACTATAGACCTGTAGTAATAGAAATAGTATGGCATTGGAATCAAAATCAGCACGAAGACCAATGTAATAGAAATAGAAGGCTCTGAGCCAAACCCACAAATCTTTAAACATCTGATATTTGACCAAGGGGTTCAAAATATGACATGGAGGAATGACAGCTTATTCAAGAAATGGTGTTAGACAAACTGTACATCCACTTGCAGAAAGTTGAAATTTCGTCCTTATCTTCCACCTTGCACAATAATAAAATTAAAATGGATCAAGGATCTAGGAATTAAACCAGCTACCATGTAAGTCCTAGAAGAAAAATTGGGAGCAACACTCCAATGACTTTCTCAGTTACACTCCCAAAGTGAAAGAATTAAAGTCAAGAATCAGTGAGTGGGGCCTGGAGCATTGGTTCAGCTGTTTTGGTGCTTGCCTGCCATGCTCAAGGACATGGGTTCAAGCTCCAGCATCATCATGTACACAATAAAGTGTCAGAGCAATGAAGGCCTCATGAAAAGCTAAATGAAGTTGATTCTATCTCTCACTGTCCCTCTCTGTTTAAAAATAAAAGAACTAATGAGTGGGATGCCATTAAACAAAAAGACTTTTGCTGAGCTAAGTAATTGGTCAGAACTGTCAATAGAGAACCTACAGAATGGGAGATAATTAGTCATGGCCTGTTATTCCTCTGACAGGGTACTAATATCCAAAATTTACAAAGAACTGAAAAAACTTTAAAAATACCAACAATCCAATCCAGAGAGCTAAATAAATACTTCTCAACTGAGGAAGTAGAGCAGACTTATGAATGCTTGATAAAGTGTTGTAAATCATACTAATCAGAGATATGCAAATCTAAACTACATTAAGATTTCACCTCACTCCAGTCAGATTGGCAAAGATGAAGAATATAAACAGTAACAGATGCTGGAGGGGTTGTGGGAAGATAGGTACCCTAGCATACTGTTGGTGGATGAACAGACTGGTATGTTTCTGGCAAGCAGCGTGGAGTCTCCTCAAAAAATGAGGGATGGATCCCACCGTACAACTCATCTATCCCTCTCCTGGGTATTTTGCCAGAGGACCTAGAATCACCTCATTATAGTGACACAGCAAAATCAATGTTCAGAGCATCTTGGTTTTCAATAGCTAAATCATGGAATGAACCCAGATATTCTTCACTAGATGAATGGATCTAAAAGCTGAGGTGTGTGTGTGTTTATGTGTATATATATATACACACACATTATATATATATATGACACATATATATATATATAGCCAAATTTAGATTTAAGAGTAAAATTTTTTCCTTCATTTGTGTAGGCCAGAGCAAAACCCAGGCTTGGGTGAAATGTCAAGGTCATGTACTAGATTCACCAAAGTTGAAGCAACACACAATCTAGGGGAACTATAAATATGTAGAGGGGTGGAAGTGAGGAGGCAAGTGGGAGGGGATAGGGAGGGTTGATAGGGAGGGATCTACTGGGGGAATGAACAATGAAGCTTACTCTTTACTCCCCCAAGAGGCCAAATAATAGTTATGCAGTCATTTCATTCTGCAAATTGCACAATGATATATGTATATAAGAGGGGTGGGGAGACATTTATATCTGTTATGGAGGAAAATATATGTGAGTCAAGAGACTGGGGTGAGTGATGTGCTTGTGATTCAGGATTAGGATCAGCAGTTTATCTAACTGTTACTAAAAAGTGCATTTATGGTTGTACAACACAATCTTGATAAAATTAAAAAAGAAAAAGAAATTGAAAACTTCCGCATGAAAAGGACACTATCAATCCAGCAATGTTATCCACAGGATAGGAGTAAATATTTGCAAATCATGCATTTGATAAGGAGTTAATATCTAGACTATCTATGAAGTTTCTTTAACTCGCTCGCGATAAACACGAAACAGCCAGGTGTGGTAGCACAGACTTGTAGTCCTAGCTACTCTAGAGGCTGAGGCAATGGAATTAGAAGTTCAAGGCTGGCCAGAGCAAAGAGGACTAGGTTATATCTCAGTGGTAGGGCATTTGCCTTGCATGTGCCCTGAATTTTAGTCCCAAGTACTAGAGAAGACCTTCATAGTTGTTGAAAGGACTTCAATAGACATTTCTCCAAAAAAGACAGACACATGGCCCATCTAACACAAAAAGGCAGAATCATTATTCATTAGAAAAGTGCAAATCAGGACTGAGAATGTTGCTCAATAGTAGACTTCTTGCCTAGTTTGTGTGAATCCCTGGGTTTGATCCTCAGCACTGCAAAAACAAACAAAAAATTTAAAACCACAGCCACTTAACACCAATTAGGGTGGTTAATACTCTCATTCCCCTAAAAAAAAATTAAAAAGAAGTACTGATGAGGTTATGGAGAAATTGGAACCCTTGTGCATCACTGATGGAAATGATCAGTGTTATGGAAACTGGTTTCATGGGTCTTGAGAAAGTTAAGCATAGATTTATCATATGATTTAGCAATTCCATTCCAAAGTATATACCCAAAAGAACTGAAAATTGTGGCCCAACCACATGCTTTTGTACTAATGTTCATAACAGCATTATTCACAATTGCAAAAAGGTGAACACACCATAAATGTCCATTGACAGATGATTGATATGCAAAGTCTATGTACAATGGAATATTATTCATCCACAAAAGGGAGGAAATTCTGATAAATACCAAAATATGAATGAGTCTTTAAGGCATTATTTTAAGTAAGCCATACACAAAAAGGCAAATATTATATGGGTTCTACTTTTTACGGGGGCGTTTAGACTGGGCACATTGTTGAGACAGACAGAAAGTAGAGTAGAGGTTACCAAGGACTAGGGAAGCAAGAAATGGAGAGTTATTGTCTGATGTCTACAGAATTTCTGATTTGGATGATAAAAAAGTTTTGAAAATAGATGATGGTAATGGCTACACATTGTTAATGTACTTAATGCTACATCTTTGTACACTTAAAAAATGGTTAAAATTGTAAAATACTCCAGGACTACTGCAGTATGGTCTTTTGCTTGAGAAAACTGGCGATTTTATCTGTTAAGATTAATGTTCAAGTTAGGTCTCCTGTAGAAATTGTATTAGTTGCATAAAGGAAGTAGTTGTGCTTTCTATCATCCTTGTATTTGCATCTTGTTTGTAGGATTAATGCCTCTGAGCGGTCAGGAGTCTTCAGACAGCCTAGCAGCAGAGATTATTACACCTGAAATCAGGTAAGGAGATTGCAGTGTTCACAGTCACACTGCAAAATATTACTGGAGAAAACCGATTCCTCTACAGTGTACCGGTTCCTTTTCTTTATTAATTGAACCTGAATTCAGTGTTAAATTTCCATGTTTTCAGCATCTTAGACATTTTATTCATTTGAACCAACTGAGAAGTTTTTTTCTTACTTCAGTAGGACAATGTTCCACACATACAAAGCAAATTGTTATGTCCCATATTTAGAAACCCTTACCAAACATTTAGCAGTAAAAACATTTGGCCAAAGAGAAAGGTTATGCTTAGCTATCAGCCTCCAAAATAATTTTAATATTTCATCTACTAACCATTTGGAATGGTCTGGGAAAGATAAAAGGTTATTGAGAGGAGGAAGTCTCTCCCCATATCTGACTACTCTTCCCTCAGTAATACCTTCCCTTTTTATTTAGCCAAAGCATTTTAAAAATTTCATTTATTTTAGCATATACCTAGCTTTATTTATATGAACAAGAAATGGACTTGAGGGAAGGCACCAAGTTTCCAGAAGGAAAATGACTAATTCTTTGTATTGCTTTTACCTTTTCTGGTCCTATTTGTCCCTTTTTAAAATGTGTACTGGCCTTGATTTTTCAGAGGTGGGCATGGTGGTATAGGGCTGTAATCCCAGCTACTTGGGAGGTTAAAGTAGGATGACAAGTTTGAGGCCTGCCTGGGCAAATTCTTAGGACCCTTTCTCGAAGTAAAAAGGGCTTTGGATGAGGCTAAAAAAATAAATAAAAATAAAAGGTTCTCCAAAAAGAAAAAAATAATAATAAAATATAAAAGGTCCTCCAAACCTCCCCAAAAGGTGAGGGTTTTTTTTTGTTTGTTTGTTGTTTTGTTTTTGTTTTTAAGAGAGAGGGACAGTGAGAGAGAGAGAGAGAGAGAGAATGAATCAGTTTTATTTAGTTCTTTACGTGATACCAGGGATTGAACCCAAGGTTGCTTAACCACTGAGTCACACCCCCAGCCCCCTTTTTAGTTTTTATTTTGAGACAGGGCCTCACTAAGTTGCTGAGGCTGACTTTTAACTTGTGATCCTCCTGCCTGAGCCTTCAGAGTCACTGGGATTACAGCCATTCATACCTGTTGTTTTTAACATTCTTCTTGTAATCTTTTGGCATAGCACAAAGAATCCAAAATAATGTAGTCCAATAACCTAACTCTAATATTCCAAGTTGTTATAAAAATACTGTTTTACTTATCTGTAGGAATGGATGTGCTGAATTTCTTGAAAACAGACCTCCTAATGATTGATAATGTAAGAGCATAGCTTTCGAGCTCATGTCTTCTTATAAGAACCAAGGAACAAATAAATTTAGATTGGTAATATTGGAACATGGTTTTAGAGATCATGTTTTCTTCTTCTTTTTTTTAAAGAGAGAGAGACAGTGAGAGAGACAGAGAAAGAGAGAAACAACTTTATTTAGTTTTTCACATGACCTTAGTTGCTCCAACATTCAGTTGTGTACGTGGTGCTGGGGTTTGAACCCAGGTCCTCATGCTTGCCAGGCAAGTGCCGAAACCGCTGAGCCACCGCTCCAGCCCCATCATGTTTTCTTCTTATAGGAACCAAAGAACAAATAAATTTATTCTATAGGAACCAAAGAACAAATAAATTTATTCACAGCTTAAATATTTACATCAGATGGGAAATAAGATTTGATTTTGTTATCTTCAGATTATCCCCTCTAAATAAAAAGAATTTAAGACTAAAATGCGATACCTTAAAAGTTACAAAGGAGGGCTGGAGCAGTGGCTTGGTGGTTACTGTGCTTGCCTGACATGCATGACTACACTGGTTCAAACCCCAGCACCCATGTACACAACTAAGTGTCAGAGCAATGAAATCCATGTGAAAAACTCAATAAAATTTGATTCTCTCTCTCTCTCTGTCTCTCACTCTCCCTCTCTCTCTCTCACACTGTCCTTCTGTCTTAAAAAAATTTTTTTTTTAATTAAAAAAAAAGTTACAGGGGCTGGAGCAGTGGCTTGGCGGTATGGCGCTTGCCTGGCATGCGCAAGTATGGAAGTTCAAACCCCACCTCCACGTACACAACAAGGTGTTGGAGGAACCAAAGCCACATGAAAAATTAAATAAAATTGTTTTGTCTTTCTCTCTCTCTCACTGTCCCTCTTTAACAAAAAAAAAAAGTTACAAAGGAAGTAAATTCATTGCAGATATTTTTTCATTTCTATTCTGTATTTCTGTATATTGATCTGTAATTATGCATGATTTGATTTTTGTTACCTTTATTAATGTACCAGTTAATTAGTTTTCATTTTGCTTGTTTAGGGAGAAACTTATTCGTCTTCAGCATGAGAATAAGATGCTAAAAATTAATCAGGAAGGTTCAGACAATGAAAAAATTGCCTTATTGCAGAGCCTTTTAGATGATGCAAATCTACGCAAGAATGAACTGGAGACAGAGAACAGGTAGAGTATATATATAGGTGGCTGCATCCAGCCACAGGTTCTCCCTATTTGCCTTGATTTTGATTCCTCTAAACAAAGGGATTTTGGTATTGTATTTTGACAAGAGGTCATATGCTGTTGTATTTCCTTTGAAGAGTACTTTAAATCCATTTCTCCACTTGGAATAGAGTTGCCAAAAATATTGTGCATCTTTTATTTTTTTGGAAGACAGAGAAAGAATCAGTATTATTTAGTTTTTCATGTGGCTTTTGTTTCTGACACCTCGTTGTGTACTTGGTGCAGGGGTTGGAACCTTTGTCCTTATGCATGCCAGGCAAGTGTGGTAACCCCTGAGACACCGCTCCAGCCTCCCCCCACTTTTCTTTTGCATCTAATAGTATTATCTTCTTGATTTCTTTAAGCAAAATGACACTGAAGCACTATCATTTACCCTTTCTAATACTAATTAAAAGTAAAAAAAAGGGAACATTTGTTAATTCAGCCTTTTATAACAATTTCAATTCATAGATCATAATCAGGTTAATAAAGTTTATTGTTTTCACAGGCTAATATTTTAAAGGATCTATTGAATTGATGGAGCATTATTTTTTAATCTGTTAACTGTGACATTAAAAGTCCTTTTTCTGATGAGAATTTCAGTTATTTTGAGAATTTAGAATCTATAAATTTGACATGAAAATCTGTTTTCTGCTTGTAAGATTTGGGTATATTGTGTTATACAATGATTCAAAGTCAGTTACTTTAAAATCAGTAACTTCCTGTGATAAGGATTACTTTTACATTTTTGTTGTAACTGTCTTTGGACATTTTTCCTTTCGAGAAATGTTTTTCTTTCTTTTTTTTTAAGAGAGAGGGACAGTGAGAGAGAGAGAATCAATTTCATTTAGTTTTTCACGTGGCTTTCATTGCTCCAAGACTTCGTTGTGTACGTGGTGGTGCCTGGGTTTGAACTTGTGTGTACTTGTGCATGCGAGGCAAGCACCGTAACTGCTGAGCCATCGCTTCAGCCCCGAAATGGTTTTTTTTTTTTTTCT
>PVKS010000991.1:0-159062 GCA_004027875.1 Aplodontia rufa
TAAGTGTCAGAGCAACTAAAGCCATGTGAAAAACTAAATAAAAACTGATTCTCATTCTTTCTTTCTCTCTCTCTCTCTGTCATCTCTTTTTTAAAAACACACACACATAGAGAAAACATTGCACCTTCTTAGGCTGCTTTTGTCTCTGGACTGAGCTGAGGCAAGGTCCTGGTCTGGAGTCCCTGGAAAATATGAGTTTTGTCTTGCTCAGAGGTAGCCTCCTTTCTGACCTGACCTGGCTTCTAGACCTCGCACCTTTCACTGTCCCCAGGATGTCTGTGCCATTCTTGGACACTTGCTAACCCAAGGGCAGACACAAGATTTTAGAATACCTGGAAAAGTTTGGCAACATGCATTCAGAGTGAGGAGGGTGTGCGTGCATGCGCCGTACGCACAGGTGTGAGCACGTGTGCAGATTCCAGAGCAGAGTGAAATCAAGTTATCTCAAGCAGGGTTTGCAGTGGGTGCTGTGATTTGAGCAAGCTCACTGCTGAGAATGTTCTCACACAGAGGAACAAGAAGTTCATTCCTGGTGGCTCAGCGGGTGTGGCGCTCGCCAGGCATGCGGGAAGACGCGAGTTTGAACCCAGTTCAAACCCCAGCACCACCTGAAAAACTAAATAAAATTGATTTTCTCTCTCTCTCACTGTCCCTCTCTCTTTTTTTTTTTTTTTTCAGGGCTGGGGACCGAACTCAGGACCTTGCGCGTGCTAGGCAAGCGCTCTGCCGCTGAGCTAAATCCCTAACCCCTGTCCCTCTCTCTTAAAAAAAAATAAATAAATAAATAAACAAATAATTTCTGGACGACTTCTTACCTGTGGATCTCCACCCTCCCAGCTCCACCCAAGACCCCGGGCTCCGCTGAATCCATCTGGATACGTTTTGATGTCCCAGGTAGAGCTGCAGCAGGAAGAAACAAGCAACATGTTTGTTCATGCACCTTCCCCGCGGAGCAAATCCTCTGCTTCCATCCCAGCCTGGATTTTGCAGGCATCTCAAAGGGGCATGACAGGCTTCCCCGCAACTGCAAAATGAACTTCACAGCACAGGTGTGTCCTAGAAGAATTCAAGGGCATAGTTTTCTTGTTGTAATACATCTACCTGCCCGATACTTTCCTTAAGCAAACAAAAGATTTAAGAAAAAGGTCTGCCTAGCAACATCACAAATAAGCAAATTGTGTCTCCCTGCGGCCACTTGGTCTTTAACATGGGACCAGGAGCAGGAGAACATACAAAGAGAGACTCTTACACACACACATACACACACACACACCTTCCCACTGCAATGACCATTACTATGCTGGCCTCCAGATCACGGGTTAGCAGCCTTGGCCTGCAGATGGCTGAAAGTGACCCTAGGCAATTAGCCCGTTCCTTCCCCACCCTGCACAGGCCTCCAGGGCTTCTGCCCTGGCTGCTCCCTCTCTCAGCACATTGCTCCCCCAGGCCGTCATGTGGCTCATCAATACCTCACTGTGTTTAGGTCTCAGCCCAAATGTCACCTCCTTGGTGGCCCGGCCGGCCTCCTCTAGGCCTCTACCTGCTCACAAACTATATTTTTCCTCACATGACTTTTCATTCCGGATCTTATGCTGTGCATTTATTTGCTACCCATCTGTGTACATTTTCTGTTGCGAAGAATATAATCCAGAGTGGATACATTTTAAGGAAAGAGGTTTGCTTTGGTTTTCGGTTCTGGAGGTCGGAGGAAGAGGGCTGGGTCTGGTGATGTCTTTCTTTCTTTTTTATTTTGTTTTGTTTTGTTTCAGGGCTGGGGATCGAACTCGGGGCCATGAGCATGCTTTCTTTTTTATTTTAAGAGAGAAGGACAACGAGAAAAAAAGAGAGACAGAGAGAATCCATTTTTGTTGAGTTTTTCACGTGGCTTTCGTTGCTCTGACACTTGGTTGTGCACGTGGTGCTGGGGTTTGAACCGTGTGCTGGGCAAGCGCCGCAACCAGCAAGCCACCGCTCCAGTCCCTGGTGATGTCTTTCTTGCAGGCAGTCTCAAGGAGGCACATCACATGACACGAGCCAGGGGTGCACATGTGTGCGTGTCCCTTCTGGTCTCTTTTCCTCTTCTTATATAGTCACCAGAATCCAATCGTGGGTGCTTCGTTCTAGTGACCTTATCTAATCCCAGTCATTTTCCAAAAGCCCCACCTCTAACGCTAGAGTTGAATTAAGTTTTTGCCTTGTAACGCTTCCTAACGGGGACTACATTTCAGAACATGAAGCCTTGGTGGGATCACACCCAAAACATACCCAAGCCCCTAGCACCGATCTAACCTCTCTCTGCCAGCACTAGGCTGTGGGCTTCATGAGGCTTTGGGATCACAACCTCCTGCCAGCACCTCAGTGGTGCCCGCCACACAGCTGGCACCATTGGCAATAGCAGGACCCATCTTCCTTCTTCTACCTCTTCTCTCGTCCCATCTTTTCTGCCCCTGCCTTAAACCTGAGTGTAGGACAGGCCCTGGGGCATCATCAGGAGGGCAGCTTTGTGGCTCAGGTCCCTCTCTTTCCACTTTCCTTTCCTGCCCTCCCTCCACCCGGGCACCTCTTCTCCCACCCGCAGCTGCTGCCTGCCTACTCCCGCCTCCTGGCCTCCTTCCCAGGCAAGATCCATACTCAGGCACCCCAGGAGGTAACAGGGAAACTACGAACAGGGCAGGTAAGAAGGCGGTGAAAACACAGCAGGAGGTAATCTCCAAAGCAGCTCCGCCTGGTGCACAGAGAACAGGACGTCACCAAGTCACCCTTCAGCACCCACCAGCTGCTTGTCCTTGTCCTTTCCATGCCACCATTATGAGGACTGCTCCTTCTTCTTGTCATTCGTTGCTCCCATCTCTCCTGTCATGACTGACAGCACCAGACTCCACCCCACTCGCACCTGCTCACCTTCCTGCTTTCTCGTGTGCACTTGGTGTTGAGCCAGCCGTGTACCAGGACCCACAGGGTGTGGCCCCACGCCACCTAGTGTGTGCCCGCAGGCTCCCTCTCCTTCCATGGTCCCTGTTCTCCCAGTCACCAGGACCCACGGGACCTTTACCATGCTGGTGGCAAGATCACATACTCCACAGGGACAATACTGACCCTCATTTTCTACTTTGTTTCCCCAAGATTATAAACTGCACAAGGGTAGGAGCTGTTTTTCTTCAGAGACCTAAAATAAAGTGATCCAGGCAAGCAGGCTCTTTTCATGGAAGTCACACATTCCCCACCCAGTCCATCCACCTAGTCTGCTAAACACAATGCATATTAATCACCTATTGTATACCAGGTCCTGAGGGTGTCTGGTGAGCAGAGACACAAGCGTCCCTGCTTTCCTGGGTCTTACAGTCTAGGAGGAGAGAAACATTAATTTAAAATGTGAATGAAGATATAGTTATCTAACTACTGAGATAAGCAATCCAAGGAAGAGAGCCTTATTTGTGAAAGATGAAGAAAAGGGCTTTGGACTGATCTGGTTGGTCAGAAGTGACACTTGGCTGAGATCTGAAGAATGGATAGGCATTAGCAGGCACGCAAGCAGCATCCCAGAGGGTCAATGGACACCTGGGCCCCAGCCATCCCATAGGAAGTTGCATCTCTCAGTAGCAGGGGAGCACATACTTATTGCCCAAATTGGGAAGATTGTAGGAGTAAAAGCAGAGCTGTCAATAACTATACTGGGCCACTAGGCATCAATGGGGACAATTTTAAGAGTAAAAGCAGAGCTGTCAATAACTATACTGTGCCACTAGGCATCAATGGGGACCATTCTGGATCATCCAGGCAGATAGTGGTGTTGATTAAGAGAAATTTTCATGCTGGGGATGTGGCTCAGTGACAGAGTACTTGCCTGGCATGTAAGAGACCCTGGGTTTGATCCTCAGCAACACAAACACAGAGAGAGAGAAAGAGAGAGAGAGAGAGAGAGACTCTCCACCTGCCTCCTACCCCTCTAGCCACAAACCAAACTTCAGCTACCTGTCAAAGCTGTCAGATACTTGAGACCTCTGCCTCTTCACAGGGAGAAGACAGAGGGTGCGTTCCAAGAATGGGATAGGGCTATGGCAGGAAGGATCATGTGGGCCTCAGAGCTATGATCAGTGCTCAGGGAGCAGGGTTGGGGGACACAGGCCTGTGTCAGTGAATGGGTGAGGAGCAGGGGGGTGTGGGAAGCACCAGCTTCCAGTGTCTATGACTTGGAGCTCAGCTCCCACACAGGTGGCTTTTATAAGTTCTCCGCCTTCCCAGCTGTCCAAAGTCCTGCCTGCTTCAAGGAAGCGTGGGGAAATTGAGGATCTTGGGACTTCTTTGAGTTTCTTTGGCTTTACCTCCTTGTGCAAGGTGATACAATTTGTACAGGTAGAGCTCCCTGGAGTGGGGGGAGAGGGGGAGAGAGACACCTATTTCCTCTTCTATCCCTCTGGCTGACTCTTGGCTGTTAATCCAAGCCCTGTGTCTCACTGTACCCCAGAACATGTGCTGTCTGTAGCAAAATGCCACCCCTCCCAGCTCTTAGTTCCATTTCTGATTGGAGCTAGGCTCATAGATTCCATGTAGGTAGAATATAACCTTTGATAAATGACCTCTAACCTGACCTACAACTTAGCCTTCGGGGTTTTTTCCCTTGTGGTAACGGGGTCGGCCTGAGTGCCCTAGACAAAGCCGGCCCTAGCAGAGCTCAGGTTTGGGCATTGCTTGGAATTCCTGTCCCGACATCCTTGAGCATGGTGAGGACTCAGGGCTGTTGAGTGATGGGGCGGTCCTCCTCCACCCACAGCCAGCTACACAAGCAGTCCGCTGTGCCTTCCACCGAGAAAGCCTGGGCCCCCTTCAGCACCTGCCATCCTCTAAGCTGTACCCACTCCCCTGGCACCCTCCCTACCCATCATCCTTTGTATTCACCATGGAGTGAATTCCTCCTGTCTAGTTCCCATCACACTTTGTGCAGAGCAATGTGACCTGATTATTCACCCACATGCCCACCAGCCTCTGGGCAGCTTGAGTGAGTGTCAGGGCCAGGAACTGGGTCCAGGCCTGCTGTGGGAAAAGAGCCCCTTGATGTCTCAATCTCCCCAAACACAAACCTGGTTCCAGAGCAGCGACCCCGACCACTGTACCACACTGCCTCTTGGGGCCAATGTCTCCACTGCCTACACTCTTCATGATGCATCGTGGATTCTGCAGGGACTCACTGGACCACAGGGAGGGACCAGCCAACAACACGCACTGATACTCATCAAAGACTGCTGCAGATAATTAATTCAGGGGCATTCATAGGGAGTTAAATTGAAAAGCAATAAGGAAGGACCAGAGCTTACTTTGAGGGGTGGGGTTCCCCCAAGATAGGCTGGATTTGAATCCCAGCTAGAATGTAGCACTAGTAAGCACCTCCAGAGGGTAAGACTGAAAGGGACGCCAGACACGGTCTCTGTTTTTGAAGATCTTACACTTCCACATTTGGGGGAAAAAGCTCTGGGGCTGGAGCAGTGGCTCAGCAGTCATGGCGCCTGGCATGTGCAAGGACCTGGGTTCAAATCCCAGCACCACATACACAACTAAGTGTTGGAGAAACAAAGGCCAAATGGAAAGATAAATAAGACTGATTCTTTCTCCCTCCCTTTCTCTTAGAAACAGAGAAAGAGAGAGAGAGAGGAAAAAAGAAAGAAAAGAAAAGAAAAAAAGCTCCATTGAGCTCCCTACATGCTGGCTCTGAGGTGCACCTGGCTTTGTGTTTGTCTTGGCACGAAGAAGCATTTGGCCAGCCTAGCCAGGTACTCCAGGAGAGAATGTCAAATGGAAGAAGGCCTCGAATTAGGAACCAAAGTAGTGGCGAGGACACAGGGGCTGGGACATCAGAGGAGAGAGGGCTCATCAGAGATCGGAACATCTCTGGAAGGTTCAGGGAAGAGGTCACAAGTAACATGAACCCTAAAGAAAGAGTAGAAATTACTGGGGGCTGATAAGTGGGGACAGCAACTAAGGAGGCTGGGATCAGCATGGCCGTTTGGTATCTGGAGGGAAGCAGGGCACAGAGTGGGAGATGGGACTCAAGCAGAGGAAGACCTTTCCCGTCAGAGCTCACTCTTAATCCTAGGCAAGAGGAGCTATGGAAGGCAGCGAGGAGGCCAGGCTGAGGTTATGACAATGACCCAGTGAGGGATGAGGTCTAGGTTTGGAAAGGAAGAAGCAAACACGACTTTTCAAAGGAAGAACATAATTGCCACAAGAGCCACCAAGAGCAGTCAAAGGTGCCTCTGGTTTGGGCCCTGTAACCAAGAGAAGGGTGTCACCTGACAGAAATGACATTGTGTGCGGTTGACAAAATGAGACCACATCCTCTTGGTAAGGCTTCATTGTCTTTATTAACAATGCCTCTGCACTCTGAAAGAACAGACTGGATTCTATAAAGCAATATTAACGTCACTCTACAAGACCAAGTTTTGCATAAATAACTTAAAAAAGAAAATAAATATGTAACTTAACTCTTTAAAAACCACTACTTTCACTCTGAAGGACAAATCCCACGTGGAAGGACTGCGAAACAAACTAGCTCTGCAGACTTTCCTGTGGGTGTGCTTTTGTTTAAGATTTTTTTCTTCCCCCTTTAACAATTAAAAACTACACAGAAAGTAAGAGAGGTCTGGAAACGATTTTCAGAAAGACTGGTGGGCGGCAGTTCTTATGTTTTGACGTTTCCCAGCATATGTACAGCGCTTGTAATCCCCCTCCCTATAGTACTGTCTTAATACAAGCTATGCCGTCACAGGTAAAAGCGGTAAGAAGCTATCTTCTAGACAGAAATGTGTCTGTGGGTGGTGGGCAGGAGGGGGTGCAAGGGAAGGGAGATGCTGGTCTTTGATGGATGGTGGGTTCTCTCTTCAGCCTGAAAGCCCAGCATTCTCTAACCTTGAACTTCTCTGTAGAAGGTGACTTTAAAATATGGTAACGGGGCAAGAGAAGGACACTGCTCTTTGGGATTGGGGGTGGACTTTCTGTCCCTCCCGCCGCCTTTGGGACCCTCTTTTTCTCTACCCCAATTGATGGCCCTTATTTCTTTGACATGGAGAGGGGAGAGGAAGCCAAATCTCTGGGAAGGCCAGGCTGGGAAGCAGGACAGCTTCTGTCACAAAACTGTCAGCCTTATATAGTCTCTCCTCCCTCCCTCCCTCTCACTCTCTCTCTCTCTCTCTCTCTTTTTTCCTGACTGCTTTTTATGTTGGCTGTCAGATGGAAGCGACACAACTTTGAATTTTGGAAGTTACCTTGGCACTGAATAAATTCAATCTCTCCCTCTTTCCTGTTTCCCCACCTGCTGCCCATTCAAAGAGCACTGAGTCCTTGGGATCATGTTACAGTACAATCCTGGGGATACTAATCCCACCCTCACCCCATTTTACAAAGTTATTGAAGTCCCAAAAGAGAATCGAAGGTCACACAGCAAGTCAGTGGCAGATCGAGGACTAGAAACCCTATCTAGTCCCGTGTTCTTGGCACACACAGGCGTTTTTATGGGTAGGGTGTGGAGGGGACATTTTATCGAACCTTCTTAACATGTCCCCGGGACTTGCCACACTCTCCACTGCTCCCTTAAAAGCCCAGGGCGGTGAAAACACTTCCATTTTTGCCTCCTCTGAAGCGGGACCAGCAAAGGTAGGCGGCCCGAGGAGCAGGGCTGCGTGGCTCAGTGTCTGACGCACCGCTTCTTCCCGTTCCTTGCGGGATCCCCTGGAAGGGCAGGCGAGGGGGACTTTGCGGGCTCCCGGGGCTCCGCACTGCCTGGCAGGTTTCGGCTCCCTGCCTTGGGTTACAGGCATTTTACAACGAAATACAAACAATCGCACCACGCCCGGGGGGCAGGAAGGCGTGCGCCCGGGGCGCGGCGCGGGCCGGGGCAGAGCTCTAGTAGGCGTTCTCCAGCTCCGCCTGGTTGGCTTTGGCGCCCCGGGCGCGGGGCCGCGGCTTCCGACCCTTCTGCGGCCGCGCCGTCTCGGGCCCGAAGTCCTTGAGCTCCGACTGGTTGTGGAAGCGGGTGAGGCGCTTGCACTTGCACGAGGCCACGAGGCGCACCTTGCGCGCGCGGGGGGCCGCGCCGCCGGGACACAGCAGCTGCACCCGCTGGGCGCGGTAGCGGTCGGGGATGCAGCGGAAGTCGGGACCGCTCGGGCGCCACCACTTGCCGCGGCCGATGGCGTTGGGCAGCAGGCGTGCGGGGCCGCACTGGCCGGAGCACACCAGCTCGGTGACCGGCTTGGCGCTGCGGCACGGCCCGTCCGTCACGTAGCGGGTGAAGTGCAGCTCGTGGCAGCTGTACTGGGACGCGTCTGCGGAGAGAAGCGCGCGTGAGGGCGGTGGCCCGCTCCCTCCACCCCGCCTCGACTTTCCCAAACCTGCCTCGCCATAGGATCCTCCCCCACATGATTCCGCACCTGTGCGATCATGATAGGAAGCTCCCAGGTATTCTTGGAGCTGGTGGAAAGATCCGTGGTGCTCCTTGGAGCAAAGTGACTGCTGGGTTCCAGCCAAGGCTCCATCACTTACCACCCCTATGATCTTGGGCAACTTACTTAACCTCGCTTCTTGCACTCTGTAGAATGGGTTGCCCTGCGATCCTGTGAGTTAATCCACTACATATAATGCACAGAATACTATTTGTACAGTCCATGGTGAGAGCTGGAAGTGTGGACTCTTGTTATATTATTATTCTCCTAAGTGGCCCTCTTTTGATTTATCACACCTGTGTGGCAAAGTCCCTGGCCTGAACAGGGTAAGTACTAGCCACACATTCTGCATGGTTCTGTCTTCTAAATTCCTTTTCCAACCACTTGGGAGGGTTTGAATAGGAGATGGAGAAAGAGGAGAGGTTAATTGAAGGCAATAAATCAGGACAGCTGCTGTGGAGGAGAGGGGTAGAAGGGCAGGTTGTCAGGATAAGAATTCATTAGACTTGAAAGGAACCCAATGAAGTATGTCCAACCCCTCATTATCAATGAGGACCTTGAGGTCCAGGGAGAAATAAGAACTTGCCCAAAAGGCAGAGTGGGCCTCCTGACTCCCCTCCCTAGGGTTCCAGCACTCTTTGGCTCCTGCAAGGGAGAAGGTGATTTGCTCAGGCAGCCATGAGAGGCTGAGCTTGGGGTAGCCAAACTGGAGGGTTTCTTTTTACAAATTATTTCCCTACTGGAGAAGGACAGAGCTCTGACCCCAAATCTACAGCTTTAGCTGCTTCAAACATTTATTAAGCTCCTTCTGTATACCCAACTGTCTCCTGGGCACCTCTTCTTCTGGGTCACTTGAATGGACACCCTGTGGTGATATAGGCCTGCTCCCTGGGTAAGAGGAGACCTGTCAGGACCTGGCTTGGTCCCCTGTGTACTTTGACCTTGTCTCCTACTCCAGGCTTAGATGGGTAGGAACTGTTTAAACAGCTGGTTTTCATGTGAGCACCTGTCTACCCACAAAGGTTTCATAGGGTCAGTTCCAATGTGACACAAAAGGATTAAAAATAAAAAAAGAATCCTAAGACCAAAGCTAGAGAAGGTCCTGTCCCCAGGCCCTGGAGAAAAAGCCCAGCAGGGGCTATGTGGGGCTTTGCCACCTTCCTGTGGCTGGCTTTCTTGTTTCTGGGCTGGTTTGGCATCTTCAGCCCTGCAGGGGTGGTATGTGTGGGGGGCCACCTATTTGCCCAGGGAAAGAAGTTTGGAGCTTTCCAAGAATAGTGCTCCTAGGTAATGCCTTTCCTCTGCAAGGTGAGAATTTATTTTGCACACCTAGCTTCCTCAAGAGCCCAAGGAGGTTGGTGTCTTGTGTGCAAGGTCCCCTCAGATGACTATGACTGGGGGAGGCTGAGGAGGAGGGTGTTTTGCCCCCCTCTCTCATTTTAGAAGGCCCAAATCCTGGTTGGCCTCCTTTGGGGACCCCTTCCCCACATGTCCTGCAGGCAGTGATGGCCTGCAGCAGCCTGGGCAGTGGGCCCCTCTTCCACTTGGATAACAGCAGAGAGCCATGAGGCCCTCACTCTGAAGCGTCATTCCAGCCCCCACCCAGCCATTCCTGCCAGCTGCAGAGCCAGCTGTGCACCCTGCCCTCCCCCTCCCCCGGCCCCCTGCCGCCTGTTTCTCTTGCCAGCCTGACCAGGAACTCAGATTCAGCTTCCTCTGGGCCATTGTCTTCTCCCCAGGAATAAGGCAAATCTGTGTCAGGGCAGAGGCATGGAACAGATGGTGCCACCTATCTCCTGCCTGCTCAGGAAATGCTGCCTCCCCTCCAGGGCCTGTACTCGTCTGCCATCCATGTCAGAGGCTGAAACTCCATCTACAATTCCCATTCCTTCAAGTGCCAGCCCACTGGGCAGACCTTGGGCAAGTGGAGTTGAAGGAGGGGCCTGTCTAGCTTCCCTTTCCCACTGCTTTGCAGGGAGAGGGGTCTCAGCCCCCACCCCATCCCTCTCTGCCCCCAGGGCTGTCTTGCAATGGCATCAGACTGGGTTCAGGTCTCCGCTCTGCTACACTATCGAGTGCCTTGACCTCCGAAGCCTCGGTTTCCTCACCCTCAAGCTGCAGGTTCACCTCCCAGGACTTCCACAAGGTAGATGTGTGGGGTAGAGCGCAGCCAGTGTCTGGCATCCAGTAGGTGCCACTACCCTGCTTTGTCCCCTTTTCTCTGGTTCCAGCAGCTGGACCTGACTCCTGAATTCTCAGGAGGGGATTCCTTGACTCCTTTTTTGAGCACCTGAGCCTTTCCTAATGCCTCATCCTCCCCATCCCAGGCTCCTCCCGCCTGGCTCTCACTGCCAGCCCCGCCCTGCCCTCCGCTCAGCTTCTGAGGCTGCTGGCAAGCCCTCCTTCCCTGCCTCCAGGCAAGCCTCCGCCCGTGAGGCTGACTACCCCGTCTTCAAAGCTTCCAGAGGGAAGATTCGAAAATCACCCCAGATACCTCTAGGCTGACATTTCTGGCCTGCACCCCATACCTTTGGCCTCAAAGGGGTGGTGGGGAGGCCTCCCTCCGTTCTCCGCCCTATTCATGGTCTTGTTGTTCTCCAGCTCTGGCAGGGGCTCAGGGTACTCTCCGAGCTCGGGAATGATCTCCGTGGCATCATTCTTGAAGGCCTGCCACCCCTGGCTCTCCACCACGTGGAAGGCTGTGTGCAGCAGCAGGCAGAAGAGACACAGGGTGAGAGAGAGCTGCATGGTGCCGGCGGAGGAGGGTGCCCAGCCTTCCAAGTAGCATGGGCTCCAGTCCCCAGCCTAGACACGGTGGCCTTTTTAAAGCCCCCTCTGCCTCATGCCAGCCAATGAGGACAGGCTGGGACAGGGCTGGTCCCATGTTTCCCTCAACCCCGGGGGAGGGAAAGGGGTGTGCTCAGAGCAAGCCCTCCCCAAAGACTTCTCAAGCTCAGCAAACTTCCACATGGCTGCCGGCACTCCCAGGTGACCCAGAGAGAGGGGGCGTGGGAGGCAGGGCCGAGCCAGCTCTCCAGGCACCTCCCACGTGCAGTGCAGCGACTGTGGTTTGCAGATATCAAAATGAGCTCTCGCTTTTCATCGGCTCCCTCCGTGGGCCCCTCGGGCACTCTCAAAACAAACCGTGGACCAGCTTAACAAAGAAAATGTGCAGCTCTGAGTTGTCCACAGGGCTGAGCCCAGCTCTTTCCATATCTCAGGCCAAGTTCATCTGTCACCTCACCAACAAATAATCCTGGGGTGTCTGGCTCCACAGATCCAGCCAGAGGCAAAAAATGCTTTGTGTGTGTGTGTATGTGTGTGTTTGTGTGTGTGTGTGAGTGTGTGTGTGTATGGTGCTGGGGGTCAAACACACACCCTCGTGCATGCCAGGCTAGCACTCGGCCACTGATCTGCACCCCAATCCCTGAGAGGGCTGCTTTTTAAGAAATCTCATTGGTTTCATCTCCATGAGTTTCAGCACTGACCAAGAAAGCGTTCTCTACAACACGAGAGAGAATGCTGGAAGGCCGCAGCCTGGGTGTGACCCTGGTGACAAGTTGAGGAAGAGCAGGTCGCAGGGGAAATCTCACCTCCTGCCCCTCAGGGACACTGCACACCATCTCAAGTACTTCTCTGCGACTCCCAGGCTGATGCACTGAGCTGCTATTTCCTGGCCAGGCTGTGGGTGGGAGTGGACAGCACAGAACCCCGTCTCTTAGCAAAAGTGAAAGCCAGCATTTTTAGTGCTGACTTTTTTTCCCCCTTGTCTCCCAGCCTGTTAGATTTTTCAAAACCACCTTTGAGTTCTACATGGAAGACCTTAGTGGCACATGCCACGGGTGTGTTCCAGGAAGCTGTGCCAGGACATCTAGGCACAAAGAGAGCAAAAGGAACTGCTAGCTCAGCCCTGGAGTAGAATGAGGTCCACAGGGAGGGGCAGAGGTGTGGGCAGGAAGGTTCACACCTGAGGTGCAAGAAAAGAAAGGAGGGCCAGCGGAAGCCTTCATCGGAGAAGATTGTTGGAGGCCGCCCCAGCCCTGGAGGGAGGTTGGGAAGAAGGCTTGGCCAAGATTGTCCTGGTATGTTAACTGGGCAATGAATCAGCATACCCCACCTGCAGGGCCTCTGCAAGGCCTTTGCCACCTGCCTCAACTTGTAAGTCACGGTGTCCATCTGCAGCCTACTGACTGTCCTTCTTTCCATCATCCATCACCCAGCACATGAATGAAGCTGCTGTGACAGTTTTACAAGCCAGACAGAAGCCCCTGCAGGAAGGGCCCACACTGATACCTGCTTCCTAAGTCAGTTTCCTTCAGGGCACACAAAAACAGCTGTGGCCATTGTTGGGGTGATCTATCTCTCCCAACAGAGCCTCGATGCTGTGAGAAGCTGGCCCTCTGTGCCCCCTCCCTTTGTCTGTGGAGGCCCCCCTTCCTTGCCCACCTCCTTTCCCCTGGTTCTGGAATGCAGACTTTTAACCCTGTCATGGCCAGACAACTGCATTTCAGAGAGACCAGTTCTGAAGCCTGCATTCCTTGCGCTCTCAAGCTGATGCTCAGAGCCCCATCTGCTGGCGGGAACTATTGGACCATCCACCTTGAACAGAGGAGGAGGGACAGACCCAGGCAGAGACACCATTCTTGGAATACTTCTGCCACCTGCTGGAGAGGGAAGGTGCTGTCACAGACGGGAGGACGGCCAAACTCAGGATTTTATTTCATTTGTATTTGGAACTGAAATAGTGTTAAAAGGAAAAAGAGAAAAGAGATCTATTTGACCTGAACTTCTAAATGATCCCCATCCCTCTGAATTATTCTCTGCCACTGGGCAATTGTGCTTTTCAAAGGGTGGCTCAGGGGAGAACCTGTGGCAACATGTGTCATCTGCTTTTTCATTGACTGTTAAGTCATTGGTGACTTTCAGCATTTATGGGGTCCATAGACTTGTCATTCTTTAGAGTTAGACAATATTTATTCCCTGGAGTTTAGTCCTCAGGGTGATAGCTATCTCTGTTGTGGGGAATTAAGGTTCTTTCCAATCTTCTGTTCTCAGAGAGACTGCTGTGAACATTCCGGTATGAAATAATTCTTTGTTTTGTTTTGAGATAATTGTAAATTCATACCAACTGGTAAGAAATAACGCAGAGAGATTCTATGTGCCTTTTACCCAGTTTCCCCCAAACTTGCAAAACTATAGTACACTATCACAACTGGGGTATTGATAGACACAAGCCACCAATCACATTCAGATCTTCCCAGTTTTACGTATGCTCATTCATGTGTGTGCATATGTTTGGGGACCTATATGCATAGTTAGTTCTATACACATTTATCACGTGTAGATTCACCTACCACCGTCAGACAACAGCTCTGCGACCATGAGGGTCTCTCCTGCTGCCTTTCTTTAATTGTCTATTAAGGAGTTATTGTACAATCATAAATGCAAATAGAGTAACAATATGATATGCCTGTGTTCTTAAACCAGAATTACCCCATCGCCCACACCTCAGTCTCTTGATTCTTCTATACTTTGCCACTACTAGAGATATAAATGTTTTAGATTGTGAATTTTCCAGAATTAAATGATTGCATAAATATTATTTGGATTCTCAGGGAAGGTAAAGAGTATGCTACATTGTTGATTGTCTCCCTAGATCCCTCCATATCCTCCCCGCCACCCATATCTGTGGTTCCCCTAGATTATGTGTTGCTACGCCTTTGCTGGGTCTGCTGCCCTTTTATAACGACACCTGCTTCTCTCCCTTGCCTTGGGTCTCTGATCCTAGGCCCTAGCAACCACTCATCTAATCTCCATTTATATAATTTTATTTCAAAAAGATGTAAATGGAGTCAAGCGGTATGCAACCTTTGGGGATTGGCTTCTTTCAATCAGCATAATTCACTGGAGAGTTCTCCAAACTTTATATAGTGATAACTTATTCTTTGGTAGGGCTTGCTACCTATTATAGAGTTGTTTTCCAGAAAGCCCAGCCACATCTACAGTCCCAAAAGGGAAATGCAAGTGGGCATGTGGGGTAGTTTGCAGGAGCTGCTAAAAAATTAAGTAACACACCTGGTGGCTTAAACACCACCCATTTATTGTCTTACAGTTCTGGAAGCTAGAAAGCTAATTCCAAGGGCTGGACTGGTCCTCCTGAGGGTGGTGAAGGAGAATCGCTCCCGGCCTCTCATCTTCCTTCTGGAGGGTTGCTGACTGTCTTTGGTGTTCTTTGGCTTGGAGAAGAATCACCCTGATCTCTGCCTTAATCTTCATACGGTGTCCCCTTTTTATAAGGACACCAGTCATAACAGATTAGGGCCCATCCTAATAACTGCGTTTCAACTAATCATATCTGCAGCAGCCCTATTTCCAATTGAGGTACTAGGAGTTAGGAGTTTGACATGAATTTGGGGGAGACAAAACCCTAACAGCACGTTTTACCATAAGGCTGACGAAGCTGGGTTTGAACTTCGAGTTTTCAAAGAATTTAAGAGTTGTACCTTAATTTCTAGAAAAGTCACCTTTCCAGCCTATTCATGTCACTTGCCAAACATTCAATGAGGTGAGGGGCACATGTGGTCTGCCTCCAGGAGCCCCTTTATCAAGGAAGAAAGTTCTTTATCCAAATAACTCCAATACCAGGTAGAAAGTGATTGTTTCCGCTGAGGTTCTGATGCTTTAAAAGAAAGAGGGGGTAAAAAAAAGACCTGGGCTGGAAATTTAGCTCAGTGCTTGCCTAGCATGTGTGAGGCCCTGGGTTTGATCCCCAACCTTGCAAAAAAAACAAAAAACAAAACCAAACAAACAGAACCCCTTTGTACTGGGGATTGAATCCACAGGCACCTTACCACTGAGCCACACCCCTTTTTATTTTGAGACAGGGTCTAAGTTGCTGAGACTGGTCTTAAACTTTCGATCCTGTCGCAGCCTCCCAAACTGCTGAGATTACAGGAATGTGCCACCATGTCTGGCACCCACTTAATTTTTCTAAAGAGTAGTTTTACGTTCACAGCCAAATGGAAGGTATAGAGATTTCTTATATACCCGGCTCATACACAGCCTGCCCCATTATCAACATCCCCCACCAGAGTGGTACATTTTCTACAACCGATGAACCTACAGTGCCATATCATTATCAAAGTCCACAAGTTAGGGTTCACTTTTTTTTTCTTTTTCTTTGCAGTGCAGGAGACAGAACTTAGGGCATTGTGCGTGCTAGGCAAGCACTGGACCACTGACCTACATCCTCAGCCCAGGGTTCACTTTTTTTTTTAATTGGTGCATTATAGTTTTATGCATTGAAGGGATTTGTCCTGATTAATTTTATTTTTGCAACCGGTTTCTGTTTTTTTCTCCACTTAGTTATGTATGTGGTGCTGGGAATTGAACCTGGGGCCTCAGCCATGCCAGGCTGAGCCACCTCTCCAGCCCCCCAGGGTTTACTCTTGGTGTGGTATGTTCTACGGGTTTGGAAAAATAGTATAGTGACATGCATCCACCATTGTAGTATCATACAAAATATTTTCACTGTCTCCCAAATTCCGTGTTCTGTCTATTCATGCCTCCCCCTCCTCCCCAGCTCCTGGCAACCACTGCAACCACTGATTTTTTTTTTTAAAACTGTCTCCGTGGGTTTCTGCCTTTTCCAGAATGTCATTAAAGTTGAATTCACACAGAGAGAGTCTGTTCAGGTTGGGTTCTTTCACTTAATAACACGCATCCGCATTTCCCCCATGTGCTTTCATGGCGTGATAGCTCATTTCCTTTTAGTGCTGAGTAGCGCTCCACTGTCTGGATACCCACACCATTTATCTAGTCACCCGCTGAAGGACATCTTAGTTGCTTCCGAGTTTGGGCAGTTATGAATAAACTGCTGTAAACATTTGTGTGCAGGTTTTTACGGGGACATCGATATCCAAGTCATTTGGAAAAATACCAAGGAGCACCATCGCTGGATCATATGGTAAGAGGATGCTTAGTTTTATAAAAAACTGCCAAACTGCCTTCCACAGTGACTGTACCATTGTGCATTCCCACCAGCAATGGATGAGAGTTGTTTTTTTTTTTTAAGAAAGAGATACATAGAGAATCAATTTTATTTCGGTTTTTCATCTGCTTTTCGTTGCTTTGACACTCACCTGTGTACCTGGTGCTGGGGTTCGAACCTGGGTTCTTGCGCATGCCAGGCAAGCACTGTTTTAACCGCTGAGCCACCGCTCCAGCCCCAGATGGGAGTTCTTGTTGCTCCACATCTTTGCCACATCCTTTTTTTTTTAAAGCATTAGGGTTCCTCAGAGAAGAAAATCATCTCTCCCTCTACGGAGAGCATGGGATTCTCATGAGAAGATATGATATTTGAATCTGACTTTGAAGGACAGGCTAAATTTGGAAAGTAAATGATGCTACCTCAGGATCATAGAATCTTGGATCTAAAAAGGACCTTTCAAGGTCACCTGGTTTCATTCTCTACTTGGTTCACGAAGCCCATATCTAATTAATGGAAATGGAGGATTCTATTTCTTGGTTACATTTTTAAAATTGACTTTGTTTCCACAGGTCAGTGACGCACAGGGAATATCTGGTTTTGAAAGGCATCAGTTTCTAGAGAGTTGCTTGAGCTGACAGATGTCCAAATCATTTCATTATTCACAGTTGAGAACTGATTCTCTGTAAAGTTCAGGGTCTCAGCACAGCTGAAGATTCCCTGCTCATTCATCACAGCAGCCTCCAAAATTTGTCACTCATCCTCCTTAGAATACATTAATGGCTGCCAAATCCTTAGAGTGTAAAGCTTCAATCACTCTGCCTGGAAGCCAGGCCCTCTGAGGTGGAGGCCAGTGGTTCCTCCATTGCCAGACACACTACCCCTCTGCCCTTTGAGCCTGTCCTCATTCGGAACCCCCCGCCACCCCTCCATTTCCTGGTACATGCTGTAGGTAGGGCTGAGCTGAGGCAGCTCCTCAGTAGGAAGCCTCTCTGTTCTAGGAATGCTAAACGGGATCTAGATCTAGATCATAGGCTTTCAAACTAGATTTTCTGGACCTCCACATTTCCAGAGAGATGTCTTATGATTTTAAAAGTAGCTATTTTTATTTACAAATAGAATAAAAATCACATTAATCAAATGTGATTCACATCCACTTTTTTTTTTTTTTAGGGGTGGGGACAGAGAGAAGTCAATTTTAATCATTTTTTTCATCTGGTTTTTGTTAACATGGTGCAGGTCCTGGTGCATGCCAGGCAAGCACTCTATCATTAAGCCAACTCTGCAGCCCCTCTCACATCCACGTGTGTGGTTTTTTTGTTTGTTTGTTTGTTTTTTGCACCAGAGATAGAGCCCAGGGATGCTTAATCACTGAGCCATATCCCCAGTCCTTTTTATATTCTATTTTGAGACAGGGTCTTGCTAAGTTGCTTAGGGCATAAGTTGTTGACCCTGGCTGTGTGCCTCCACGTTAACCTATTTGAGCAAACACAGCAGAAATGGAATTCTGTACATTGGAACTTGTTGTGAATGGCATCACTTCCAAAGGCCATAGCTCAGAGACTTTTACTGGAGAGATGTCCAACAATCTACTGCATAAATATAATCATCATCAAACATATAACTAATTTGGGAGGGCTAATTTTTACATCATTTTTTTTAAAGAGAGAGGGATAGTGAGAAAGACAGAGAAAGAGAGAAACAACTTTATTTAGTTTTTCACATGGCCTTAGCTGCTCCAACACTTAGTTGTGTACGTGGTGCTGGGGTTTGAACTTGGGTCCTCGTGCCTGCCAGGCAAGCGCCGAAACCGCTGAGCCACCGCTCCAGCCCTTACATCATTTTTAAAAGACAGAATAAGCATAAAAGTAAAAGAAAACTCTAAGGAGGACAACAGAGCTTATTTCTTTGTAAGGTAAGACATTTATTTTGGTTACAATTTTAGTGTTTCGACATTGGTGATACAACAGACATTAAACTTGCTGCGTGTGTGTGTGTGCTGTTGGGGACGGAACCCAGGGTCTCACGCATGCTAGGCAAGCGCCATACCACTGAGTTGTACCCTCAGCCCAACTTTTTTTTTTTTTAATCAGTTTGATACCTCCCCCTTTCCCTGCAAAAGACATACTTTTTCATAACCAGATCACCCTAAAAGCTGGCAGAAGAGGGAACAAAAGTCAAGCTTCCAACCAGTCTGCTCCTCACTCTGGCGTGGTCTCTGGTTGCAGGCAGGACAGAATCTTGACTGAAAGGACCATCTTTGTTGGCTGTTTAGTGAATCCTGACACCAGTTTTACGACAAAGAGAATTTTCCGTGAGCAAAGCTCATCTCTTAACGTTTAAGATCAGTGCTTATTTGGGTTAAAAAATTAGCATCTTAACATTATTAACGTCTTCAAAACAAACTTAGGACATGAAAGGCACCAACATTCCCTTTCAGAAACATGCATCACCGTGCGTGGCACGCAGCGCCCCCTGCTGGCCACTGCACTACTATTCATTCCCTCTGATTTCCTGACTGTTAAATTCCAGGTGGGAAATTTGAGAGGGGCCTAGAGTGTGGGAGGCAGAGAGAGACCACTGCCGTCTTTGAGAGAGGAGTTCTCTCATTTGATGGGAAGTGGTCTATGCTTTCAAGATAACTCAGAGTAGCAGGGGAACAGCCCGGCCCATGTGACTGCTTCAATTCAGCGCTGTAATTTTGCCTGGATGGGGCTCTATTAGTCCAAGAAAGGGAGGGGGAGAGGGAGGGGCACCCTGAGTTCCTGTTCCATCACTTCCCAAGGTAGAAACCTGTCCAAGAACAGCTCTCACCCACGGCTGGGCATGTGATGGCTCTTACACAACAGACTGGGATTTTACTTAAAGGACTAGGAGTTGAATCTCATGAAGTAAATACGGGGTTTCTGGGCCTAAGCATGATGGAAAAAAATCCCAAGTTCTCAACAAAGTAGCCCCAAAAGAAAGGCAGTAATTCTCCCAATGGCCTCCCCATCTTTTGCCTCCACAAAGAGGCCTGCAAGAGGTGCTGGGTTAATTAGCCAGGACAACCTGCTGCATTTGGCCCAGCGGCTATGGCTGTCCTTGGGGGCAACCAGAGCCTGGGTGTAGGAGGGAGCCCCAGTTCCTGAACTTCTTCCAGAAGCAGAACCCGGAAAGCCTAGGGCTGCTGCAAGTTGCCTGGAAGAATAACTGACATTGAAGCCACTGGGGGACTCACACTTCCCACTCCTCCGCCAGGGCTGGTCAAGGGCGAGGCTGCGCGGGGGCCCCTTCTTGAGGTACACGGCGGGAACGAGCAAATGGTTTCCTGGAGCCTAAAATCCCACCTCAGCTCTCCTTAGCGCCTCGGGGTCACACCCTGAACCATTCGGGACCCAAGGTCCTTTTTTTTTTTTTAAAGGTAATAACAGAGTAGAACTAAGCTCTGTCAGCTTCCAGGGTTATTAGAAGGATCAAGTTAGATTAAGTGAGAACTCTGCGGTGAGCACTCAGCTCAGGGATGGCCGTTCCACCTAGGACCTGGAAAGACCACAGATCCTAGTTGTTCAGGGCTGCTGTGTTAGAGGAAAAGGGATGGTGACAGTCCTGGCCCTGCAGTGATCAGAGATCTCCACCCCTGGGATTGAGGCCGTTAGGCCACCTGCGGCTCCTTATCTTAGCTGGAAGCTCCTAGTCAACTCTGAAAAAGGCACATTCCCTACCTTGACATGAACACGGCTAGGGTTTAAATTTAATACTGAATTTTAAATATTCACCAAAAGTCCCTGATACTTCTTTCACTTCAGGTAAGACTCTTTGCAAGTGAGTGATCCTACATGAATTTCGACTTCAGGGTGCTGGGTACACCCACCAGAACAACACTCTAAAAATCTTGGACAGTCTAAAACAGAGTTTAATTCCATGAACTTTGATAAGACACCTGTGAGGAGGTGATGGGGGCAGGGCTGAGGACCACTCCTCTGCCCCGAGTGTTCCTGAAAACACACAGTATTGCCTTACTTTCCATAATGAGAAGAATGTAAAGTCCCAACAAGACTGCTCAAAACACGCCCATTTTCTGGCAAATGTGCCTGCACCATGCGAGTGTGCATTCTGACATCATCCTTTAAAAAGTCCTTAAAAGGTCGTTTCTTTTCATTTGTTTGCTCGATCTACCACCAGCAAAGGATCCACTTTGATGCTCCACCCATGGCTCCTTCTGCCTCACCGAGTCACCCTAGGGCTCCAGCAAGGCACCAGAGAGCCGCCTGAGCCGCCTCTAAGTGGGCAGGGTTTGTGCCTGGGACCCTTCTTTCCCTGATGTCCTCTGGCTTTTCTGAGAGGCACACTCCCACGCACGCACCCACGCACGCTGTAATTGGCCAACTTCCTCCTCCTGTTCTTGGAACAGCAACTGGGACACAGAAGCAGTTAGCACGGGTGGCTTGGGCCTGCCAACACTACAATTCAGGACAAAACCCTTGCAGTTCTCCAAATGGTGGGTTCTAAATAGGCTGGATCCCAACTGTGCCCCATGGCATGACTCTCCTAACAAGCAGAGGAACAGAACAGTCCAAGGAAATATTCCAAAGCAGTGGATTCAGAACGCAGCCTTCCAAGAGGCACATTTTGAAAATTCTAAGGATCTATGCAAGTCCTCCAGGAGAAAGTGCTTGCCCACCCAGGGGCTCCACGTGCGGCATCCTGAACCCAAAGGAAATAATTAAAAAGCAGCCTCTTCATGGGAATTTCCATCCACTAACTGACGATAGCCAGGCCCAGCTTCAGACCCCATGACGCGCCTCTGCACATGAGCAGGGTGTGGAAGGCTGTGATGAGATCAGGTGGCAGAGGTGGTGGGGATGGTGGGGGGGACACACTTGCAGAGTTCTCTACACTCAGGGGAGAATCTGGGGTGTGGGAGAGAGGTCATGAGGACCCTGAGTGTCCCCGGCCTCACATTCCCAGAGACCTCCTGCCCTGGGCCATGGAGAAGCATGCATACCACAAGCCTCCTCCTCCCGAGCCCCGCCTCAGGAAGAGGACATAAATTACAGGAACAGGACAACCAGGGAGCAAGAATGCCCTCTTTGGCAAGCTTCTTTATATGCCCCCCGGGGGTGGGGGAGTGGCCCAGGGCCATGCTGGGACAGACATGTAGGCAAGTGCCTTGTGATGCTGGGAGCAGGGTACACTGTGTTTCCTAAACATGACGGCTTGGGACACCCTCAAGCAAGGCCTCCCCTTCAGACCTCTAGAGAAGAGGCCATGGGAATGGCCTAGAGTTTCAATTTCCCCTCCTTGACTAGTCTATCATTAAGCTGGCAGAGTTGGGCCAGGAAACCATCGTTGGGGCCGATCTCACGGTTCTGCCTCACGATGCTCAAAGCAGACTTGACGTCCATATTCTGGCGCATCATGAGGTACGCGATGACTAGTGTTGGGGAACGGCTGTAACCCTCACGGCAGTGGACAAGCACCCGGCCTGTAAGAAACAGGGAGATGCGATGAGCCAGAGACACTTGACCACGTGACCCGTGTTGACACTCTCCCGTGAAATGGAAGTTCCTAAAAGCGTTATGCAGCTGAGCGTGCTGGTGCACCCCTGTAATCCCAGCTACTCAGGAGGCTGAGGCAGGAGGACCACAAGTTGAGGCCAGCCTGGGCAACTCAGTGAAACCCTGTCTCAAAATAAAAATTTTAAAAAGGTCTGGGGATGGGGCTCAGTAGTAGTGCTTGCCTGGCATGTTGGAGGGATGCCCTGAGCCCAATCTCCAGCGCTGAAAAACAAAAAAAGCACGATGTGCAATGCCACTGGGTGCCCACCAAAATGGCTAAACCGATAAAGATAGAAAATAAAAGTGTGAGGCAGCAAAGATGTGGAGCAACTGGATTCTTCCACTTAGCTGGGGAGATGGGGTGTAAAGAGGTCAACCACTCTGGAAAGTGCGGGGCAGAATCTACTCGAGCTGCACACACACCTCCCCTGCAGCCCAGCAAGCTGCTTAGGTCCCTCACCCACAGCAACGCGCACACCCCTTCACTAAGAGTCGTGTACCAGAACGCCGGCAGCCCCCTATCCTATTATAGAGGCCCCAGGCTGGAATCGCGAGTCCACGGGCCCAGCAGCACTAGAACAGTCAATATACCAGTGAACAACCCATAGCATTGAATACGGTTCCCTGCAGCAGGGAGCAGGCGGGACTGGTGACCGATGTGCCGGTTCAAGCCTGCAGGGGACAACTCTGGCAGCCAGGATGTGTACTGTACACTTCAAAGAAAGACGAAACAGGGAAAGAACTCAAACATCCGTCAACAGGAATGCATAAACCACCCGGGACGCATCCATCCAAGGCAACAATACTCAGCAATAAATAAAAAGGAACAAAACATCACGGATGTGTGTGACAACATGGATGGAACCCAAAATAATTATTTTGAGTCAGAGACAGAGGAAGAGTGCATACTGTCTAATTCTGTTGATATAAAGCTCTATGAAACGCACCCTGATGTCCAGTGACAGAAAGCAGATCAGCAGGTGCTTGGGACCACAGGGTGGAGGGGTAGGAGAGTCACAAAAGGACATGATGGATACTTTTACTGTCTTGACTACGGCGATTATTTCACAGGCGCAAATGCAAAGCAAACCCAACACACTTGCACAGAACCCTCTCTGGCTCTCCAAATGCCCTGTGGCCCTATGAATCCAGCTCTGCCGCTGAGGTCATTTCCTGTTCTCCCTTCTCCCAGCACTCCTCTTTCCCCCATGTGCCCCCTCCCGCTGACACTGGGTGTCTTTGCACCTGTTCCTGCTCACTTCCCCACTGAAATGCAAGTTCCAGGAGGGCAACCTGCGCTGCTTTGCTCCCTGCTGCACTCCCAGCACTAGTGAAGGAATGAAGGAAGGAACAATGAGAAGAGGCCAGGGGTCACTGTCAGCAAAGTCCCAGTAGGCTGCAGAGAGGCCCTGGAGGCCACAAGTCTTGGCTTCTCTACCACCACCCCCTTTCTCACAGTGCTCAGCTCAGGTTCCTGTCACCTCTCTTATTTTTGTTTTTGCTTTTTAAAGACAGAGTCTTGGGGCTGGAGCAGTGGCTCAGCAGTTACAGTGCTTGCCTGGCATGCGCAAGGATGCAGGTTCGAACCCCAGCACCACGTACACAATGGAGCATTGAAGCGACAAAAGCCATGAGAAACTAAATAAAATTGATTCTCTCTCTCTCTGTCCCTCTCTCTCTCAAAAAAAAAAAAAAAAAAAAAAAAGATAAAAATAGTCTGGAGGGCCGGAGCAGTGGCTCAGTGGTTGGAGTGCTTGCCTGGCATGCACAAAGACCCAGGTTCAAACTCCAGCACCACATTCACAACTAAGTGTCAGATGAATAAATAAAATTGATTCTCTCACTCTCTTAAAAAAAGAAGAATCTTGGAATCGTGATATGTTGCTGAGGTTGGACTTGAACTTCTGGGCCCAAGTGATCCTCCTGCCTCAGCGTTCCCAGCAGCTAGCGCTACAGTTGTGTGCCATCACGCCCAGTCCCTGTCATCTCTCACCTGTACCCCTTAACACCTCTAAAAGGAGCTCTCTCTCCATCATGCCTCACAACTACCAGTCAATACTCCACCCAGCAGCTCGAAGTTTCTTTTTAAAATACAAATAGGACCTGCCACCATCCATAGGGTACGGTCTAGTCTTCAAAGTGTGGCTTGTAAGCCCAACTGCTGTGACAGCTTTTTCTCACTTCAATGCCTTTCCACGTGTTGCTCTCTCTACCTAAAATACCCTTTCCCTCTTGGCTACCTAGAAAACTCCTACTCACCCCTATGACTCTAGTTCCAGTATTTCCATTCTCAGCATAGGGGCGTAAAACCCAAATCCCTAGAGCCATCTGAACCTGGGTTTAAATTTTAACTTGCTGGCTATGATGGTTAAACATGTCAATCTGGCTAGTCTGCAGCGCCCAGTCACTCGTCACACTAAACTAGAGGTTGCTGTAATTAACATCTGCAATCAATAGACTTTAAAGATCACCCCTGACCACATAGGTAGGCCTCGCCGAATAAGTTGAAGACCCTAAGGACAATAACTGAGGTTTCCCTGGAGAACTAATTCTGCCTTGAGACTTTAATGAAGAAACTCTGCCTGAGTTTCCATTCTGCTGGCCTGTGCTATAGATCTGACTTCCCTGCCCTGACAATCACATACATATGAACATACATAGAAATCAGTACAGCATTCCTCCCTTATCTGTGGGTTTGTTCTGTACAATTTCATTTACCTGTGGTCCACCACGGTCAGAAAATATGAAATGGAAAATTCCAGAAATAAATAATTCATAAGTTTTATATTCTGTGCTGTTCTGAATAGCATGATGATTCTCATGCCATCCCACTCCCTCCTGCCCAGCACGTGAATCACCCCTTTGTCCAGTGTATTCACAACATCCCTGCCTGACTGCCAGTCACTTAGCAGTGGCAGATTGGCTGTCGCAGTGCGGCAGGACTGGGGTTCAAGTAACCTTTCTTTTACTTAGTAATGGCCTCAAACAGCAAAAGGAGTGACCCCAAAAAAGGCTCCAGAACCTAAAATACGGAAGGACAGATGAACTCGGGGACTATGCGGCACTGCCGCAGGGCACACAGGAAAATGCGTCGCAGGTCCAGGGCTCAGTCCTGGGCCATCTGCAGCTTCAGGCATCCACTGGGGGTCCTGGGTCATATCCCCTGAGGAAAAGGGGGGCTACCACATAATAAATAAATGTAATAAATCACACATATGGACACATACATTCTACTGGCTTCCTAGACCACACAGCAAATATTACCCAATACAAGCAGTCCCCTGGTGGCACCTGGTACACGGGTGTTATTTGGAAGGAAATCTGTGGGCCCAGAGTCAAACAGCATCTCTTCTGCTCTCCTCGTCCTACCCCAAAACACCGTTCTGTTCCCCAGCCCCTCCCAAATCAGGAGACACCAGGCCCCTACTCCCGTCCACTCCCTGGCCACTGCACCTCTGGCATGAAGAGCAGAGCTTCCCCAGCACGGCCTGGCAGCAGGACCCTCTGCAGGACAGATGCTTGCCACCTGAATGTACTCTATGCCCAGGGCACACAGCCTACATGCATCTAGGCCCAGCCCGGATGCCACTTCCTCCTCTGGACTTGCCTGGATTTTCCTACCTAGACGTGACTACGTCCTCCTCTGAGCACCTTCCAGCCATCCTATCTGGCTCTTAGTGCTTGGTCTCTGGTCTCTTGAGATCAGTACACTGCTGCTTACTCATCTGCCCAGTCTTGGAAGCACTTTTGCATAGCATTCGAGCCCACAGAACTCACTGTCACCTGTTCAGTAAGCATTTGCAGTATACCAGCTGCACAATGTACCTGATGCTACTTCAGATGCCAGGAGACGGACAAGGGCACAAAGGGCCCAGCTGAGGGTAGACTCACAGAAGAGGGGACGCTGTGTCCTCTGATGCCCACCCTGTGGCCTCCCAGGATTTCTCCTCAGCATGCCCAAGGCATGAGAGAGAGGATGCTGGAGGACAGAGGGACAGGCAGTGAGAGCTTTCCAAACTGGAGACCCAGCCCACAGGGACTTGGGCAGGAGATCAAAAGAGGTGAGGGTATGTTCCTGGTTGGCTGGAAAGAGGAAACAAAGTCAAAGAACTCTGGGTGCCCTAAAAGGATGACCAACTCATATTCCCTGAGAAGAGCAAAGCCATCTCATTAACTGGGTCCCTCGTTCCCTCTCTATACAGGGTAAAGAACTCAGCAGAGCTGGAAGGGAGATGGGCCTGTAAGAAACGGGGAGATGCGATGAGCCGGAGACATCTAACCACATGACCCTTGTTGACACTCTCCGTGAAATGGAAGTTCTTAAAAGTGTTATGGAGCTGAGTGTGCTGGTGCACCCCTGTAATCCCAGCTACTCAGGAGGGTGAGGCAGGAGGACCACAAGTTGAGGCCAGCTTGGGCAACTCAGTGAGACCCTATCTCAAAATAAAAATTTTGATGGTGACCTTGAAGGCCTGACAGTAGAGTCTGCAGCTTCCCCAATCAATAAAACTCTCCTGAGACCTGAATATGTGCTAGCCAGTGGCCTAGGAAACTGTTCACTGGGAATCGTCTGGACAGGGAGGCTGCTGGACCCCAGAAGCTTTAAAAACAAGGCCCACAGGGCTGGAGTGGTGGGTCAGCGGTTACGGCGCTTGCCTGGCATGTGCAAGGACACAGGTCCGAACCCCAGCACCACGTGCGCAACAAAGTGCCGGAGCAACGAAAGCCACATGAAAAACTAAATAAAATTGATTCTCTCTCTCATTGCTCTCTCTTTAAAAAACAAACAAGGCCGACAGTGCCTCCTGGGGCACCCCCCTCCCGAAGGAGTGAGGAAGAGGCAGTGGGAAGAGCTGAAAGAGCTAGAGCAGAAGGGGAAGGTGCCCAGACACTCAACTGATGCCCACCCTGCAGCCTCCCAGAATCCCTCCTCCACACGTCCCGCCTGACCGCCAGCCCCTCTGCAGTTCTCCCTCAGGCCTACCTATGTCTGGGGGCTGCAGGGAGCGTGTAAAGTCTGGCTGCAAGGTCTGACCTGTGGGCTTAAGTCAATCATGGCTGCCCAATTCCCCTGGCCAGGTATCCCTGTGAGTACCTAGCCAATGAGAGGAGAGGACCCCTCTGCACAAGTGCTGGGGAATGTTCTATCTGCTCTTAAAAGGAGAGACATAGAAGAAATGGCTGCTCATCAGTTTGGATGTGGTAAAGGGAGCAGAGGAGAGACAGGGAAAGAATCTGACCCAGACACCACCTCTGAGCTGTTGACTCCATCAGCTCTGGTGCTCCTTTGCCTGAAGACTTCATCAGGGACAATAATAAATTCTCCTCCTTATTAAAGCTGCTTGGGTTGGTGGAGAGGTAAGTGGCTAGAAATCAACCCTCAGCCCAAAGGTTCAAATGCAAGTTGATTATCTTGTGCAATGTGGGGCCGCTTGACAGGCAGCTGGTGAGGAGAAGACACCTGAAGCTCTCAGTCATTCACCACAGGGAATGGGAAACAAGGGTTTCCAAGAGCAGACCTGCTGCGGGTCTGTCTTCTAGGACAGTCCACGTCAAAGCCGCCTTCCATCTGTTCTGGGCGGCAGGTCCCTTACCATTCTTTTGAGCCAAGGCCTGGTCAATGAAGTCTGCAGCTCTTTCAAAGTAAGCACTGAGGTTGAACTCCTGTGTGTCATTGGCCTTGATGCCCAGGTAGGTGATGCCGGAGTCCTTGTAGAAGTTGGCATTGGTGTTCACATGCATGAAGGACCTCCCCTCGGCAGCATTCAGAATGTGAGTGATACCCAGTTTCTGTAGCTTGGGGATGTCCTGAGCCACAGACCTGGAAAGAAGACAACAGCGGGTCATGATTAACTGGCTGACTGGCAGCCTTAAGGGAACAAGGGGAGGAAGAATCTGAGCCTCTTGGCAGAACAAGGAAGCCCTCTGTGTGCTGGACCTGGCCGGCTCCTCCATCCTCATCTCATGACCTCTCTCCTCACTCCAGCCATATCCAGTTACCAGCAGCTTCCCAGATAAACTGCTGGTTTCATGCCCCACCTGCCCCTTTCGCTACCCTTTCCCACCTTCTCTGCAGACTTGCGCGCTCTCATCTTTCACCTCCTCTGCAGGATTTCTTCCCCTCCCCTCCACTGCGTGCAACATCGCACTCCCCTATCAGGTTGGTGGTGTGGGCAAGTGGTTAAAAACAGGCTCTGGAGCTGACCGCCTGGGTCTGGATCCAGCCCTGTCACTTACCAGTCAGACAATCTTCAACAAGCCACTGCGCCTTTCTCTGCCTCTGTTTCCCTCTCTGTACAACAGGAATGATAATGGTGCCTATTGCTTAGTATAGTTAGGAGTGTTACATGAGCCATTCTGCTGATGGAGCCTGACTCCACAGTAGGTGCTACTCTTCCAACATGTGGTTGTACTGATTTGTTCAAAGGCCAGGCTAGGAGCTCCTTGGGAAGAGAACCGTGTCTGTTTCAGGTCTGTCTCTCCAGCACTTGCTGGGGTACCTGACACGTAGCAGGTGCTGAATAAATACCAGGTGAATGAGTGAAGAAGATGAAATCATCACATGCCAGGCAGCCCCTCCCGTCTCACTGAGATCGTTCTCGCTAGCCTTGTTTCTGAAGTTCTCTTGGGTGAGTTAGCACTTGGGGAATAAGTGACCTTAACAGAACCACGGAGGTTACAAAATGCTTGATCTGAATGGTCAAAGGGTTCCTTTATTTCATCTCACAACAACGTCTCATTCAAACAGCAGTTACTACCTCATAGTGGTGCGTCCTGCATGATCTCATTTGCCCAACCCAGAAGCCTTGTGGGCAGAAAAGGACGGCAATGTCCCCATCTGACAGAGCTAAAACTCTAGCAGGACAGGACAGGCAGAGGGGTGTGCGTGTGCGCACACAGGCTGCTGATCTGGAGCTGGGAGGGGATCTCCTTTCTCCTGTCATCCAGCCCTTCTCTGCCTTCCACCTCCCCCTGCCTCACAAGCCCATATCAACTCCAACACCTGGAGACACAGAGAACGGGGCTCACACAGGTTCTGTCCCTGCCCAGTGAGGATGTGGCTAGAGCCCTGATTTTGTTAAGGGGCTCTGAGAGAGGGGGCTCAAGTTTTCTCAGCTCGAGGTTTTCAGTAGATCCCACTGAGCATCACCATCCCCATACCCTAAGATTTGATTCGAGGGCAAGGGATATGTTTTCTAGAGTGGACACCACATTCGCCACTCTGGCTACCATCAGACATTTACAACCTTCCACTTGGGAAGTAGCTACAGCTCAAGGTGCCAACATGCCCCGAAAGCCTGCTGGCTGCCTGGGCTGTTGGTGGGTGGGCAGGGTTTCCCTAGAACTTTGCAATTATCAAGCCACTAGCTGACACTATGAGACTCTTTTTAGCTGTTCCTGCTCAGGACACTGCACAGAATCGGAAAGTAGTGGCTGACCAAACAAAGAGGAGTCACTCCCATTCATCTCCCTTCTCTCATGCTAATTCAACAGTAGACACATCCTCCATTAGCATTATCATCTTATATTACTATGAATGAACATTGTATAGGGTCTAACCCCTAGCAGGTGCTCAGGATGGGAGAAATGATGGAATGGATGAGTTGTGTTCCCATGAGGCTAGCACCTGCCTCATGAACCCCTTCTAGGTTCATAATGACCCCCATTGGTGGCAGTCCTTGGAAGGTTACAGCAGGTCCCTAGTTTCGGACTAGACACACTCACACACAACACATTGACCTGTCCTCACAATCCCTCAATCACTCTGGGCCACCCTTTCCTCCTATATAAAATGAGATAAAGTGTTAGTTAGTGGCTCTTAACATGCAGTCCTTAGGCTGGTCCCATGCTTAGGACTTTGATAACAGTCCTCTGAGTCTCACAAAAAGCTAGCCCAAGCCCTCCCCAGGAGCAGACAAGTAATCCAATCTATTCACTTGGCTGGCATTTCCGCCCTTCTCAGAGTGGCTAATGCTGGTTCTGTTCTGCTGCTGAGGAATTCTTACTAGTAGCCCGAACAACAGGAAAATGGAAAAATCAATTTGACAAGAGGAACACATACGTGATAAATAACAAATGTATTTCCTGGTCATGAGGTCGAGAGCCTTTTCCAGGTGCTGGCTCAGATCCTGTACTGGGCTTGTGATTGTGATTTAATCCATCTAAATCAAATCCTAACTGGAAGGTAAGAAAAGGAGCCCGGAAATCCCTGGCCCAACTCTTCACTCATTTAGGTTATTTCAATGCCCTGAACTGGGCCTGCAGGGCCAGGAAAGTTCCACGCCCGGATTGTGACGTCAGCCCGTTGCCATGGAAGCGAAGGCAGACATTCCGCGGTGACCTCACTGCAGAACCAGGCAGCTGTCACATGACACGCGCGGGCAGGAGACCGGCCCGGCTACCGAGGGCCACCTGTTAAGTGAACACGGTAGCCTCGACCCCGCCCAAAGCTGAACCCCAAGCGGGTGGCGGCTGAGCGCCGGACCTGCACCCCTCGATCTCCGCGCACCCCGCAAGCGGGAAGGCTCGAGGGAACCGACCGAGAACCAGCGCCTCCGCTCCACGCGCGGGGGTGGGCGTTGACTCCAGCCCCGTCCCCAGCCCCCACTCGCGATCCCGGAGGGGCGACAGTGCCCAGGCTCGGCGCAACGCCCCCACCCCAGCCCCCGGCGGGCAGGATGCCGGGGAAGGGGCGTCGGGGCCGCGCCGGCAAGGGAGACTCACGCGTTGCCCACGTAGATCCTCGGGGTGACCTCGTTGCACGGCTGGCTCGGGAGGCTGTAGCAGCCACTGCCGTCCGAGAGCAGGTCGTTGAGATCCTGCACCGAGAGCTCGAACGGGCCCGACATGGCGGCGGCCGGGCCCTGCATGCCGGGGCAGCAGCGAGCTAGGGGAGAGCGGCCGGGTCAGCGGGGCGGGGCTGGCGAGCCGGGAGCCGCCCCGTCCCGCCCCGGGGGCGGGACCACCGGGCGCGGGAAGCAGCCCCGCGCCGTGCGGCGCGCTCCGAACCGACGCGCCCCCTCCGCGAAGGACGCGCGCCGCCGGACGTTGTCCCACGCTCCGCAGCCCCGGGGCGCGTTCGCGGGCGGAAGCCCCGCCGCTCTGCAGTTTCGGTAGCTTTGTAAACTGGGAAGCGCGATAACGTCCCTCGATGAACAAACTGAGGGTGCTGTAAATGTTCCTGGGGACCGGGGTACACCCAGGTGTCGCTTTTTAGGATGACAGGGACACCTGGGGTCTGCCGTGAACGCCCCTCTTCTCTCTGCAGCGGACCAGCAGCGTTAGAATCTTCCCCCACTCCCTACCTGCTCCGGGTCTGCCCAGGCAGATCTGTCACCTGCAGAGCCAAGCAAGTTACCGAACCCAGGGAATCACTACCAAGGCCAAAGTGTGAGAAGCCCTCCTCTGTGGCAACTCAGCTTTCAACGTTTAGAGTCGTGTCGTGCTTAAAAGCTTGGGCTGAATGCAGCCAGGCTGGGAATTCTAACCCTGGGAAATTAACCTTTCTGAGCCGGCTCGCTGAAGGAAAGTTGGTGAGGGGGTTAATAATAATGATAGAGGTTGAGCATCCCCAAATGTTCCAAAATCTGTAACTTTTTGCGTGAGCCTGCCACAAGTGGAAAACTCCACTCCTGGTCTCCCTGCAGGTGCACTAAAAATATTTTACAGATACCTTCAGGTTGTGCATAGGGTACATATGAAAGAAGTGAATTCCATGTTTAGACTTGGGTCCCATTTCATATACATCTCATTACATATATTAAACTATCCAAAATGGTCCTGTGCATTTCTGATAAGGAATAATTAGTTCCTAACTGCTAGGGTTGTTGGAAAGATTAAATGTGACAAAAAATCACTTGGTGCTAATAGCACTCCATCAGTAAATCGCTGAACACCCACTGTGTGCTTCTCTGTGCCAGTGTGGACATCACTCAGACTCCTTTGAGCTCTTCGGAGCTGCTGCCAGCCCTCTGTAAGACACAGTGTTAGAAGTTCAGTCCTTGCTGAGCTCCCACTAAATGCAAAAGCACAGACTTTGTCCTGAAATGTCTAGAAAAGCTGTCCTCCCCCACTCATGAAAAAAAGTCATATTCCCTTCCCCAAAGGGGCAAATATGGTCCCCAGGACTCAGGACCCCAGCTCTGTTATTAACTTGGTTCCTGAGTAGCTCTACTGTTGCTCTGGACTTCCATTTATCTGCAAAGCCATGAATTTAAATCAGATTAAATTAAAGCCATCTTTTGTCTTCCCCCAAAGCGGGTGGTTCTCACCTCTTCAGGGAAACTTATAACCCAAGATAAGTAACCAAGGATGGAATTCATGCCCCAGCCCATGCTGGTGCCATCCCACACCTCCTGGCACATAGTTCCTCTTCCTTTCAAAGTTATCACATTCCAGCTGGGTGGGGAACTTCAGAGTCCCTTGCCTTTGATTTGGACCCAGGTTAGCATGAAAAATGGAAGCCCAACACAAAGAAGGATGTTTTGGAGGATATAAATACTCTATCTTGATTTGATTATTACACATTATATACATGTATTAAATTATCATTCTGTAGCCCATAAATATGTGCAAAATTTATATCAACATTAATAACTATTAAAAAAGTTTTATAAAGCAGATGCCCATAGGCAGCCAGTATGCTCTCCTGATTCTGTTCTTTTCCCAAGACCTGTCCCTGATGTCATAACTGGGTGGTAACTATGACAACCTGTCATGAGGACAGTTAAGCCCCTCACAGAGGAACCTAGCTGCCTCATTTCTGAAGTTAGACTAGGCAGAGAAGATGAACAATTCCCTGGATTATCTGGCCTACCCTGTTATCGTCTCTAATCATAGGCAAAGCACAACCTTCAGGAAAAAACTGGACTTTGGCCACTACGTATGTCACAGGAATAGAATACAAATAGGTATGTGTGGATAGTTTGAGCTGGACACAGCCTGTGAGGGCTTCTCCCAGGGTCCATCACAGAGGTATCAACTTAAGATATGGTCTTATCTGCTGAGTTTGGCCAAGAGGACATTAGTATCAGTAACAAAATTTATCTTTCACAAGGAACTTCATATGGTAGAAACACTTATATTAAACTCTTTAAAGCCAAAGTAAGAAAGAAGATACAACTTCAGTACCCAGCAGCCTGAAAGGACATCTGTCTTTTTTACTTTTTCTAACCTGGAATATTATTTCATTTCTACTCAGAACTCTTAAGAGCTGGACACTATGGCCTATGCCTGTAATCCTAGTGGCTTGGGAGGCTGAAACAGGTGAATCGCAAGTTCAAGGCCAGCCTCAGCAACTTGGCAAGGCCCTGTCTCAAAATAAAAAAAAAAGGACTGAGGATGTAGCTCAGGAGTAAAGTGCCTCTGGGTTCAACTGCCCCGACCCCATACCCCACTCCCCCAAAAAAATCCTTGTCAGAATATGAAGTTAAGCTAATTGGTCGGAGTTCATTCTAGTAGGTTTTCTGAGCTTGTTACCAGGATTCCTGTGTAGTAACATTGTTCTTTTATCCCTCTTCTCTAGTGAAGCCTGCTGTTGATACCAAACCTCCAGTGGCACACACACATCACATTTTGAAACTGAGCAAACTACAGGTATCTGGTCTTGCCACCTGCAGGACTTTTTTTTAATCTTTGTCCTAAAGAGAGCCAATTTCCCAGAGCCTCCTAAATACCCACCTAACTCAAAGATTTACTCTACCTCCCCTCCCATCACCTCCAATTTCCTACTCTGCTCTTCCCCACTATGGCCCAAGGTCCCGAAGGAGAGTGACTCTCAGCCTTTGTGTGCGAGGGCTTAGGTAAGCGGTAATGTCATGATGGTGGGGTGGGGTTTCTTAACAGGGTGAACAAAAGAGAATTGACAAAATCGAATATGAAAATAAACAACTATGTCAGAAAATCGCCAATGCCCATCGCGGCCCCGCCAACGTGGACTGCTGGAATGAATATTTTTCCAAAAGGTAGGATTCTTTCTCGCTTTTCAATTTAAGGAAGTCAAATTGGACTTTCCCCTGGGTTTCAGTGCAAGGTTCTCATGTGCTAGAGGAATACTTCAATGAAATTGTCTTGAGTAACCAAAGAGACCGTGATGAGAATGCCTCAGAGTTCTATTCAGAATTTGTCACAAGAATACACTGTATGCTTGTGTAAGATGATAACCACGTGTCTTAATCGTTTGGGCTGCAGTACCATAAACTGGCTGGCTGATAAACAACAAATTGATTTCTGACAGTTCTATGTTGAGAATTCCAAAGACCAAGGCGCCAGCAAACTGGGTGTCTGGTGAGGACAGCTGGAACCATCTTTCCTTTCTGTAACCTCAGTGGAAGGAGCAAGGGGGTCTCTCTCAGTCTTCTTCTATAAGAACATGAATCCCATTAGGCTGACTTAATCTCCTCCCCAAAGTCCTACCTCTAATACCATCGCTTTGGGGGATTAGCATTTCAACATTTGAATTTTGGGGGTACACAGACGTTCAGACCCTACGCACTGAGACTATGACACAGTATTCTTAAAATCAGTTCCACAAATATTTTCTGAGTAATTATTATATGCTAGGCACCAGGAATAGGTCAAAAGAGACACTTCTTTTCTAACCCCAAATAACTCAAAGTCTGAGAGGGGGAGACATCTATGTAAATAGCAAAGCATAGTAGTCAGGGCTACAAAGGAAGGGCATATACAAGGGATGGAATTGGGTGGAAGGGTGTGCGTGTGTGTGGCTGCCTTTTCTATATCCTGATATGCCTCAAAACAACACTAAAAACTGAGGGGTTTGTGAGATGGGCTAAAATTTGTGCCCAGCCACTTGTGACTTAGCCATTAGGAGCTCTTCCCCCATCATTTAAACTCTAGGTTCTCAATCCTGATTTCACATTATAATATAAGCTCCATCCCAGATCAATAAAGTAGAATGTTCTAGTGGGCAGTGGGGCCAAGGACAGACATGTCGTTGGAGTCTCAGGTCTCTGCAGGGCTGTTTCCTCCCTGCACTTGGGCAGCCTAGCACTAAATGACATTGCAACTTCACTTCCTCCCCCCTCTCCCATCTGCAAGAAGCGTTTTCTTCTTCAACCATCTCCCGATTTTTCTTTCCAGCTTAAACAGAGAAACAAGGAACCGTGAACTAGTGAGAATCACCGTGGAAAACCAGGGCATTCTGAAGAGGCTGGGTGATCGCAAACCCCACTATGACCACAGGGCATCTGAGATAGACTGGCAGGCACGTGGGCACTCTTGTTACATCCCCAGGCACACACAGGGAGTTCGTCTGTGGTCAGCCTAGAGAGAGTCTCAGAAGGAGCTCTAAACGGCTAGATCGTGTGAAATGCAACAATCACTAAACAGAAAAACATCCAAAATAGTTAACAGGCTCCAACCATCAGAAGCTAAAGACATCTGGGTAGCAAAGCTATTATGCTCTAGTTTCAGAAGATACTTGGTAGCATCTTGCTGATACCTTAATGCATTAAGAAAGGCTGAATGTGTAAGGTGAAGGGTGCGCTATTCCATCCCATGTGTGGTTTGATTTGCTTCATTTAGGAATGACTCCTCAAAAAGAAGAGTCTCCACTTCCTTGGGGTTGGGGATTTAGCTCAGTGGCAGGGCGCTTGGCTAGCATGCACAAGGCCCCAAGTTCGGCCCTCAGCCCTAAAAAAAAAAAAAAGCAAAAAAAAAAAAAAATCTCCACTTCGGATTTGGTGTGTAAGCCATTCTTAGACTTTAGAACTGCAGCTATAGCACCAGCTCCCTGGCATTGACACAAACCTTTCTGATTGTTTTTTTCCTTCAAGAATTCAAGGCGCTATATCAGAAATACAACAAGATACCTTCTCTCCCAAGATGAATAGGTATGTCTTTTTTTTTTTTAAGAGAGAAGGATAGTGAGAGAGAGAGAGAGAAAGAGAATCAATTTTCATTGAGTTTTTCACATGGCTTTCGTTGCTCTGACACTTAGTTGTGTACGTGGGTGCTGGGGTTTGAACCCGTGTACTTGTTTGTGCCTGCCGGGCAAGCGCCACCGAGCCACCGCTCCAGCCCAGTATGTCTTCTTACTTTAGAACATTTCCTCCACAGTGGCTACCAAAGTCCTAAGAACCCCATAAATGGTGATCAAAGGGCCCAGCTTAGGGGCTGAATTTTGCTCTTCTCATATAACAGCACCTGGCATCCATTCAGGGAATTTAGAGATTTTGACTTCTCTCCATACAGAAAGGAAATGACATTATTTTCTATCATCAGCTTTGAGGCTTTATGGGAGTCTAAGAGGAAGTGATTTGTTCCAATAAGACATTAGCAGGAGGCCTCGAGACTTTTAAAGACCTTACAGGTCTCTATCACTATTCAGAAGTACTGGTATTTTGTATTATTTGACATTTTGTATTAATTAGCATATAATAATTGTGCATATTATTAGTGACTGAGTGGTTCCCCTTGAAGGGATAAAGGAGAAATGGACGCTCAAGTTTTTCAAAGAACAGGGCTGTGTGATTGATGTCTCTTTCTCCTTCTCTCCCCTCTCCCCCCACCACTGAACGCAAGGTTACTCACCATGGAAAAGACACAAGAAAAGCTCCTAGGATTTCGTGGCTGCTTACAACCTCAAGACACTCTGGAGTGGCTGATGTGCAGTCTTAGGTTGCTACAATAAAGCTTGGAACATAAAATAGGGCACACAGAAGAATATGTGATGACCACTTTCATTGGGAGTTATGTAAAGAAGTTTTAAGTAGGTGGGGAGGGAAAGGGAGAGAGACCTGAGAGGATCCTTAAATACACACCATCATCACCATCCTGGGGGGAGAAAAGGTGGGTGAGGTGATCCAGCCACAAGTCTGCCACCGTGGAAATAGAAGACAAAAGCACACGCTGGCATCGACATTCAGACAACACCAGGAACAAATGCCATTAGTTCTCTGCGAATACACACACTGGGAAAAGAAGGCTTCATTGTGGCTTCCATGACCTCTGGTCATTTACAAGCAGCTGCAGCTTTGAAACTGTCTCAAAAAGTGTGGTGAGACAATGTCATATCTCTTCTGTGACTGCTGATCACGCTGATTTGAGCATGACTTTTAAATTTTTTTTAAAAATTAACACATAATATACATATTCATTGGATTACAGTGTGATATTTTCACAGGTATACAAAATGCAATGATCAAAATAGGATTATTAGTGTATGTCTCACCTCAAACATTTACCATTTCTTTGTGTTGGAAACACTCAAAGTCCTCTCTCTAGCTATTTTGAAATACACAATAAATTATTAACTATTGTCACCTGTGTGCTATGGAACACTATGACTTAATCCTTTTATAGTTTTATATGTGTTTTGAACCTTCTGTGTCCCCATCCTCCAAGCCCCTGGGCAGTAGCACAGAGATTGAGAAGAAGGATCTGTCAATTTGAGCTATGGGAGGGGCGGTTGGGTTGGGATGAAAGAGAGGGGTAAAGGATCACCCTAGGGTTTTTTTTTTTTAGTTGAATATGGACTTACAATTGAAGGGGGGAATCATTATCAAATAATCAAGAACAAATGTATATTCACATAGTTAGCCAAGACTGATGCCATTCCATAGTTTCCCCCTTTGGGTTCCCCATGGTCTATATTTCCCCCAAATGAACCCCTGTGTTGAATGGACTTCTCGTGGAGGTCGGAGATCTCCTTCTGCGTTGATTCCCCCATACTCCCTCCAGTTTCCTAGATATCCTTCCTAATCCCTCCCCCTCCAGCCCCCTCCCTACGTCTCAGGTATCCTAGGCAAGTTTCCCCTTGTTTGTGTAAAAATTCATACAAGTTGAGGTTATTATTAGCTTAGCCTCTATCATACTGTTTCTGGTTGTGTTCTAGCTTCCACGAACGAGAGAAAACATTTAGCCCTTGAGTCTCTGAGATTGGGATACTTCACTTAGCATAATTTTTTCCATCTCCATCCATTTGGCTGAAAAAGCCATAATATTGTTTTCTCTAATGGCCGAGTAGTATTCCATTGTATATATGCACCACAGTTTTTGAATCCACTTGTTGAGTGAGGGGCATCTGGGTTGGTTACACAGTCTAGCTATAGTAAATTGAGCTGCTATAACCATTGATGAAGTCATATCTCTATAATATGCTGATTCTAATTCTTTTGGGAAAATACCCAGAAGTGGGATAGCTGGGTCATAAGGTGGTTCCATCCTTAATTTTTTGAGGAGTCTCCACACTGCTTTCCATAGTGGCTGAACCAACCCCAGGTTTCTAACCTGAGTAGAAGAATATTTGTTCCTCAAACTAAGATTAATTGGAACCACTTAATTTATACTTCACTATCTTGATTTTTTCTTTAATCTTTTCATTGTGAGACAATTGTAGATTCACATGCATATAAAAAATAATATGGAGGTGGTGCTGTGATCCTGGGCGGGAGTCACCATGCCGGACCAGGCAGTTGCAGTTGATGACTGATTTTGCAAAACTATATCCATATCACTTTCTGTCTTACACCTCCAGTGACTTTCGCCTTAACTATGACACACCAGGCACTCTATGATCCTGCCCATCTGTCTCTGCAGCCTGTACCAGTAGGAATTATTTTTTTCACATTTTTTATTGGTACATTATAGTTGTACATAATTGATGGGATTTGTTGTTACGTACTCATACACGCACACAATACATTTTCACATGCATACAAAATGCAATGATCTTTGGGCCAATATTCCCCAAGCACTTCCCCCACACACCTGCACCAGCCCCTGGGCCCTTTCTTCTACAGATCGATCTCCCTTTGATATTTAAAAATTTTATTTTATTTACTTTTCCAGTTTTTATTGATTGCATGGGAATTATTCAGCATCTTAGAGGTGCCAAACAGACCTTCATGTCCCTCTTTCCTCCCCGCTCTTCCTTCTGTCTCTGCTCCCCTCTCTACTTCTCTTTACTCTATCAGATTTCCTTTAGCCTGCCTGCTAATTTGTAAAAATACATGACACTTCACGAATTTGTACGTCATCCTTGTGCAGGGGGCCATGCTAATCTCTGTGTCGTTCCAATTTTAGCATACATGCTGCCAAAGCAAACACCAGTAGAATTCTTAATTCCAAGAAACAAAATTCAGCTGTCTGGTATAGTGAAATAGTTTACTAGAATATTAATGAACATAGATTCATTTCCTAGAAGACTGCAGAACCAAGTTTCAAGCTGCCCATAAAGGGACCACCCCTGTGATTTTGTTCCAGGCCTGGTTTGTAAGTGCCACAGCTTGCACTGCTGCCCCTAGAACTAGAACTTACTAAACTGCTACTGCTACCTTTAAAATGTCATCCTTATGGGGCTGGAGTAGGGGCTTAGCGATTACGGTGCTTGCCTGGCATGCGCAAGTACACTGGTTTGAACCCCAGCACCATGTACACAGCAAAATGTCAGAGAAACAAAGGCCACATGAAAAATTAAATAAAGTTGATTCTCTCTCTCTCTCTCTCCCTTTCTTTAAAAAAAAAAAGTCATCATTGTGCCAGGCATGCTGACACATGGCTGTAATCCCAGCAACTCAGAAGGCTGAGGCAGGAGGATCACAAGTTCGAGGCCAGCCTGAGCAACTTAGCGAGGACCTAAACAACTTAGCAAAACCCTATATCAAAATTAAAAAGAGGCTGGAGTGGTGGCTCGGCGGTTACAGCACTTGCCTGGCATGTGCGAGTATGCGAGTTCAAACCCCAGCACCCACATACACAAAAAAGTCCACGAGCAACAAAAGTCATATGAAAAACTAAATAAAAATCGTTCCTCACTTGCTCTCTCTCTCTCCCTCTCTTTCACTGTCCCTCTCCCTTTAAAAAAAAAGGGCTTGGGACGTGGCTCAGTGGTTAAATGCCCCTGGGTTCAATCCTTGGTACCAAAAAAAAAAAAAAAAAAAAAAGTCATCATTGTCCTTGGCAGTCACTTGCCCCAATTCCAAGTCAGAGGAAGTGTTATCTGATCGGTGCCACTGAGATCTTAGGACCCTTCCTTAGCTGTAAGGGAGTCTCAGAAGATGGCGCATGGCTTCTTCCACTTTGGGACATGGGCTCTGCCTTTCACCAGGAACAAGACAGGAAATTTCCCCCAAATTAGGCAGTTCAGATGGTCGACTCCCACAAAAATGACAGCCTTCTGTAACCCTGTCTCTCTCCTCTCCTCGTCGTTTTCAGCCAACAGGAGACTTGTGATTTTTCTCTTCCCATTCATTTTTGTGCTGTCCCCTGCAGCTGGGAAATCCAGACTTCCCTGCTTCCCCTTTGCTTGGATACCTGCTCATTTTCAACACTCAAGAGTGCCTGTCCTCCAGGAAGCTCCCGTGAACTGCTCATTTGGAGTTCCTTTGTGTACAGTTTCTTTTAGAAACTTCCTGGACATCCTGCTGTTACTGATTTTTAGTTTGATTCACTATATCCAGAGAACAACCTCTATAATTTTAATTCCTTTAAATTTGTTAAGGTTGTCTTAAGACTCAGGATCTGATCTATCTAGGCGAGTATTTTATGGACATTTAAAAGAGAATGTGCGGGGGCTGGAGCGGTGGCTCGGCGGTTATGACGCTTGCCCAGCATGCGCAAGTACACGGGTTCAAACCCCAGCATCCATGTACATAGCTAAGTGTCGGAGCAACTAAATCCATTGGAAAACTCAATAAAAATTGACTCCCCCCCCACGGTCCTTCTTTCTTATAAAAAATAATAATAAATAAAAGAGAATGTGCTTTGTGCTGTTTTGGGGAAGGCATTCTATAAGCATGGTTGGGTGCTCTTGTTCAGTTCTTCTAGATCCTGATGATTTTCTATCTAGTAGTTCTATCAGGTGCTGAGGGTGAGGTGTTGAAATCCCCAACAACAATTTTGGATTTGTTTGATTTTCCGTTCAACTTTATCAGGTTTTGCTTCTTGTAGTCTGAAGCCCCGGTGTTTGATGCATGTACATTTAGGATTACTGTATCTTCCTGGTGGCTTGATTCTCTTATTATATAATGTCCCTCTTTGTCTCTATTAATTTCCTTTCTTTGAATTTGACTCTATTGATACTAATAAAAGCACTACTGCTTTCTAGCAATTTATGTTCGCATGACAGACCGTTATTTTTATGTTTATGTTTTATATGTTTACTTTCACCTTACCTATGTCATTAATTTTTTTTAGTACAATGCATTGAACCCAGGGGGGCTTAGCCACTGAGCCCCCCAGCTCTTCTTATTTTTTTATTTTGAGACAGGGTCTCACTAAGCTACTTATGACCCTGCTAAGTTGCTGAGGCTGGTTTTGAACCTGCGATTCTCCTGCTCAGCCTCCTGAGCTGCTGGGATTACAGGCGTGAGTCACCATGCTTGGCTATGTTACTACATTCAAAGGCACATACACTTACACATACAGCATGTCATTGGGTTGTTTTCTCATTTACTCTGTCAATATCTTTTGTATATCTGTGTTGTGAGTGTGTGTGCATGTGTGAGAGAGAGAGAGAGCATGGTGATTTTGGGGATTGAACCCAGGGCCCTACATGCATGCTCAGCAAACACTCTACCACTGAGACACATCTCTATCTCCTTTTATTTTTTATTCTGAGACGGGGTCTTGCTAAATTGCCCAAAGTGGTCTCAAACTTACGCTCCTCTGGCCTCAGCCTCCCCAGTAGCTGGAATTACAGTCATGCACCACCACACTGGCCCACTATCTTTTAATTGATCCTTTTGTCCTCCTGTTTCAGTTAGCTTTTGCTTCGCTGTGATGACACACCTGTCAAGGACTATGTAGCAAAGGAAAAGTTTATTTTGGCTCATGGTTTCAGAGGTTGTCCCTGCATAGCTCTGGGGCTGAGGGGAGGCAGGACATTGTGGTACAAGGGTGGGGTGGAGGAAAACATTTCAGGAACCCGGAAGCAGCAAGAGCACTCTGCTCACCAGGGACAAAATATAAACCCCAAAGGCATGCACCAGTGACCTCCTTCCTCCAGCCATACCCTACCTGCCTGCAAGCGCCACCCACTTAATCCAAATCAATTGACTAATTCACTGATTAAGTTAAAGCTCTCGTAGTTCAATTATTTTGCTTCTGAACATTTTCTGGTTGCCTCACACGTGAGCTTCAGGGGGACATCTCACACCCAAACTATAACATTTCCCCACTTTGAAAACATAATTGTCTTGGGGCTGGAGCGGTGGCTCAGCAGTTGCAGCGCTTGCCTGGCATGTGCAAGGACGCAGGTTTGAACCCTAGCACTGCATACACAATGATGTGTGAGAGCAACGAAAGCAACATGAAAAACAAATAAAATTGATTCTCTCTTTCTTACTGTCCCTCTCTCTCTAGAAAAAAAGTATATAATTGTCTTAAGTAGTTCCTCCACAAGCACCAAGTTCTACGCCAGATAGTGATGTAAATTTGCTTCAACCATAAAATATGGGTAGAGAAACTCAAGAGGTGAAAGATTGTGCACTGTTTTCTTCTGTTTTATCCCCGCCCCCTTTCTGAAGCTTCCAACCTTCCTATGTTAATTATTTGTTTGGAGAGCTACCTTTAAGGTAGGTCTGCACAAATTCTTTTCCCCTTCTTCCAATAAGATCTTTAGTCCCCTTTATTCCAGAAGGGTAGTTTCACCAAAGGCAGGACTCAAGATTGCTGGTTACGCTGGAGAAGATAGGGATCAAAGGAAGGCAATTTTGTAAGAGCCATTTATGGTGAACCCATAGCCAACATTATACTTAATGGAGAAAGACTGAAAGCATTCCCACTAAATTCAGGCACAAGAGAAGGCTGTCCACTCTCACCACTCTTGTTCAATACAGTCCTTGAAACCCTCGCCAGAGCTATCAGATAAGAGAAGGAAATCAAAGGAATTCAAACAGGAAAAGAGGAAGTCAAGTTATCTCTATTTGCTGATGACATGATCCTATACATAGCAGACCCAAAAGGTCTGTTGTGTTATAATCTCTTCTCTATCAGAAGAGATTATAAACAAATTTATAACACTCACAACATGCACAAATCAATAGCTTTCCTATACTCCAGCAGCGATTCTGCAGAAGAAATCTGGAAATCTGCCCCATTCACAATAACCTCAAAAACAAAATACTTGGGCATTAATCTAACAAAGGACATAAAGGACCTCTACAATGACAACTATCAAACATTAAAAGAAATTGAAGAAGATCTGAGAAGATGGAAAAACATTCCATGTTCTTGGTTAAGCAGAATCAATATCATTAAAATGGCCATTCTGCTAAAAGTCCTCTACAGATCAAATGCAATCTCCATCAAGATACCAATATTCTTCATGGATATAGAAAAAGCAATTCTCAAATTCATTTGTAATAACAAGAAACCCAGAAGAGCCAAAACATTACTAAGCCAGAAAGAGGAAGCAGGTGTCACACTACTCAACCTGAAATTATATCATAGGGCTATAGTAATAAAAACAGCATGGGATTGGTATCAAAACAGACATGAAGTCCAATGGAACAGAATAGAAGATACGGACATAAATCCACAAGTCTTTAATCGTCTGATATTTGACAAAGGGGTCAAAATTATAATGTGGAGGAAAGACAGCCTGTTCAACAAACGGTGCTAGACAAACTGGACAGCCATATGCAGACCACTGAAACTAGGTCCCTATCTCTCACCCTGCATAAACATCAAATCAAAATGGATCAAAGAATTAGGAATTAAACTAAACAATTGCTAGAAGAAAAAATAGGATCAACACTCCACGACATCAGTGTAGGCACTTCCTGCCTAACAAGACTCCCATAGCGCAAGAATTAAAACCAAGAATCAAAGAGTGGGATGCATTAAACTGAAAAGCTTCTGCTCAGCTAAAGAATTAGTCAAGAGAGAGCCTACAGAACAGGAGAAAATCATTGCCTCTGACAGGGGACTAATATCCAGAAGACACAAAGAACTCAAAAAACTGAACACCAAAAACACAAATAATCCAATCAATAAATGGGCTAGGGAACTAAACAGAAACTTCTCAACAGAGTAAGTCCGGAAAGCCAATAAATACATGAGAAACTGTTCTAAATCACTAGCAATCAGAAAATGCAAATCAAAACTTCACTGAGATTCCACCTCACTCCAGTCAGAGTGGCAAAAATGAAGAAAATGAGCAATGACAGATGCTGGAAGGGTTGTGGGGAGAAAGGAACACTAACACACTGCTGGTGGGACTGCAAACTTGCACTGCCACTGTGGAAAGCAGTGTGGAGACTCCCCAAAAAACTAGGGTTGGAACTACCTTACGACCCAGGTATCCCACTCCTGGGTATTTTGCCAAAAGAGCTAGAATCAGCCTGCTACAGAGAGAGAGAGTTACATTAATGTTTACAGCAGCTCAATTTACTATAGCTAACCTATGGAACCAACCCAGATGCTCGCTCCTCAATGGATGAATGGATTCAAAAATTGTAGTATGTATACACAATGGAGTTCTACTCCGCTCTTAGAATGATATCATGCCTTTTGCAGCCAAATGGATGGAAATGGAAAAAATTATGCTGATTGAAATATCCCAAACTCAGAGACTTAAGGGCCAAATGTTCTCTCTCATATGTGGAAGCTAGAGGAAGGCCTGTGGCAGGATGACAATCGGCTGCAGAGTTTAAGGAATAAACTCACCGTAGTTGAAACTCCACACACACTGGAGTTCATACCTACGAAGGTGGGGGAAGTCTTTGTTTCCAGAATTTATTAAATGAGCTACTTCTTTCCAGCCTCCATAGGCAATGCAAAAATAGAACGCTAGATCATCTATCATTGTCCCAGAGGTAGCTCCTCCTCCCCCTCAGCCTCCTCTTCCATTTTTGTCTATAGAACTGAATAAATTTTACTGATCTGTCTTCAAGTACACTGATTCGATCTTTTATCATTTTTGCTATACTAAGCATAAGTTTTTAATTTTGCTCATTGTATTTTGTTTCCGTAATTCCCATGTGATTCTTTTTCATATCTTCTATTTCACTGCTAAGACTTTTACTTTTTCATTTGTTTCAAGATAGCTAATTGTTGAAACCAACATCTGAATTGTATTGGTATAACTACCTGTGGGTCATCTTCTCGTTAGATTCTGGTGGCTTTCCTTGTTTTGAGTGATTTCCTATTGCTTTTTTTTTTTTTTTTTTTTTTTTTTTTTTTTTTTTTTTTTTTTTTTTTTTTTTTTTTTTTTTTTTTTTTTTTTTTTTTTTTTTTTTTTTTTTTTTTTTTTTTTTTTTTTTTTTTTTTTTTTTTTTTTTTTTTTTTTTTTTTGGTACCAGGGTCACTTTACCACTAAGCCACATCCCAAGCACTTTTTTTTAGTTGTATTTTGAGGGTCTTGCTAACATTGCTTCCGGCCTCACTAAATTGCTGTGATGGCTTTGAACTTGTGCTCCTCCTGCCTCTGCCTCCTGAGTTGCTGGGATTACAGGCGTGTGCCACCACCCCAGTCCTCTTGCATCTTGAACATTTGGGTTATTATGTTAGGTAAATCTTAATCTTTAACTCTTCCTTTTTTAAGAGAGAGAGAGAGAGAGAGAGAGAGAAGGAGAGTGAGAGAGAAAGAGAGAATCAATTTTAATTTAGTTTTTCATCTGGTTTTCACTGCTCCAACACTGAGTTGTATATGCGGTGCTGAGGTTTGAACCCTGGTCCTTGCACATGCCAGGCAAGCGTGATACCACTGAGCCAACACTCCAACCCAATCCTTTTTTTTTGAAAGAGAGAGAAGGACAGAGAGAGAGAATCAAATTTATTTAGTTTTTCATGTGGCTTTCATTGCTCCAACACTTCATTGTGTAAGTGATGTTGGGGTTCGAACCCGCATCTTCAACGCGTGCCAGCCAAGTACTGTAACTGCCAAGCCACCGCTCCAGCCCCTAAACCTTAACTCTTAATCTTCTTTAAATCTCACTTTGTATAGATTCTCACTTTGGTGGGTTTTAGTTCCAAAGAACATTAGAACTCTGCAGAGCTCTTGCTGGGCCTGCTCAGTCCCTGATGGTGTCTTCTGACGGGCTGTACGGTGCTTACCTGGGATGCATGATGTCACTGAACCACCTTCTGCAAAGGGACACACAGACCCTTCTGGACTTGGGTCACAGAGTGGCAGGCAGAGAGACACAAAGCTTTGCTACTATTGTTACTAATGAAGTGGGCCACCTACTGGTGCCCCAGTGTCAAGCTATATCATCTGGGAGATACATATATATAAATGTATAAATATATATAGACGGGAGGGGGCGGAGAGAATCTTATTTTCTTATTTTTTCATCTGGTATTTCTCTGACACTTAGTCATGTATGTGGTGCTGGGGTTTGAACCCAGGTCCTCACCCATGCCAGGAAAGTGCTTTAACTGCTGATCCACCACTCCAGCACCTTCATTGGGGACTCTTAACATTGTCTTTCCTGTCCCCATCCTTTGGCCAGAAAAAGTAACCTTTTCATGTTTTCTCTTTTCTGCCTCTGCAGAGCCCCATCTAAGGCATGTGGGAGATGAAAAGGAAACCCAGGGACCTCACCAGATTATTGAAGTCCTGAGGTCCCTAATCAATCTGTCATCTTTGCAGCTTTTAGAGTTCTTTTACCAGCATCTGTTAAGTAATTTCCAAGTTAGTTAGTTATATTTAGAGGAGGAAGAAAACGATGCTCCACAATCTTGTTCTGAAACCACAAATCTGACTTTTAAAGGGAACAATGGTTAAAGAATATATTCAAAAGGTAGGCGGGGGTGGCTGGAGAGGTGACTTGGTGGTTATGGCGCTTGCCTGGCATGCACAAGGATGCCGTTTTGAATCCCAGCACCACGTTCACAACAAAGTGTCAAGGCATCATAGTCCACATAAAAAACTAAATAAAATTGATTCTCTCTTTTTCTCAGGAGAAAAAAAGGTGTGGGGATGGAGCAAGAAATTGATCAGTATTAACTCCACCAGAGAAATGCTGTTCATTGGCTCTTACTATCTCATCTTTTTGTGGCCACATCCCTAGCCTATTTATTTATTTATGAGACAGGTTCTCACTAAACTGCTCAGGGCCTCACTAAGCTGTTGAGGCTGGCCACGAACTTATGATCCTCCTGCCTCAGCCTCCCAAGTCACTGGGATTACAGGTGTGCATCACCACACCCAGTCTAACTACCCGATTTTAAAAGGAGCTTTATGCATATGCTGAAATCTGAAGTTATTAAACACATCAGCAAGACCTATCATTGTTTGGATGGATGCAATTGGGGGTACAGATGAGGTAACAGGCGATGAGCAGACGCACACGCCTGAAAGCATGTATGTATCTGAACATACAATGCAAAAGCACCACTGGCAAACGCGCTCACATCTGAGCACCACGTGTGAATGACAGATGGGGCGATAGCTTTCTTACACCCATCTCCTGCAGGGGGTGCAGTGGGTGGAGGAAAGGTGACTCTTCCCTGGATCAAGGATGGCATGCGACACTAACTCTCTTGCCAATTCTGCTCCGTTGATACTGATTGCAGTGTCCTGGATGACCCAAAGGCAGTGCCTAGACAGTGACAGGAGGGTGCTGTGATCGATGAGCAATGTCTGCTACAGGTGCAGGAATTCCTGCTACAGGTGCAGGAATGAGCAGTGTGGTAACACATATGCCCCCATCTAACATCCCTGACCTAGAACATTCCTTCGGCATCACATTCTCTTTGGCTGTACAAACAGAAAGAGGACTTACCGGTGTTTAAAGGCCCAAGGAAACAAAAGGTACATCTCAAGGCGTTTAAATGAGATTTATTGGTGTGGAGGCTCAGAAGGATGAACTTCTGCAAATGTTTTCCCCAGGGGCTCAGAACAAATGTACTGCTAGTTGGCATGGAACTTGGAATTGCATTTACATATATCACAGGAGCAAATATTCGAAACAGGTGCATTTGAAAAAGAAAACCACTTTTCTGTTTTTTACGGACAGCAAAAAATGTGCCTTCCAAATGACCTCTGTCCCTGGGGCCCTATTCTTCCTGCTCCCACAGATCCGGCAGCAGACAAAAAGTTGTGCACCCTGCTTGTCTTGGGTGTAAGGAGGCTACCTCGACAGGAAATAAAGCAGGCACATTTAACACCTTGCTTCATAATACACATAAACAGAATCACTACGCTCATCTGAGAATTGAGCAAAAACACAGAGTAAGAATCAGAAATGTCTGTTGAGTGGTATGAAGTGCTGGAAAACATCATCTGATATATTCCAACCCCAGAGGACAAATCACTCAGGTGGGCCTTCCTAGAACTGAGTGGGGTCTCCATCATGCTGCCCTGCCTATGGGGTGTTCAAAAGTTATTTTTACTTAAATATTTTTTTGCCTGGGAATAGACTTTTTCTTTTTCTTTTCTTTTTTGTACTTGGGGGTTGAGCCCAGAGTTGCTTTACCACTGAGCTACATCCCCAGATCCTTTTTTCTTTATTTTTTTTTTAATTCTGAGACAAGGCCTCACTAAGTTGCTGAGGTTGACCTTGAACTTGCAATCCTCCTGCCTCAGCCTCCCACGTCACTGGGATTTAAGGCTCAGGCCACCATGTCAGGCTGGGAGTAGGCTTTAGATCCCAGCTCTCCTGCCCAACAACTTTGCATGTACCATTCACCCTTCATGGAGGAGCAGCCACCCTCCCTGGCCAGTTTCTCTGTGACTCAGCGCAAGACCCATTTCACTTGATAAGAATCCAATACTCTGTAAGTGTAAGTACAAGGGAATTCCCATCATTTTGCTAGAAAGTTCTGAAGAATGTGATTCTGGTAGTTGGACTTCCTTGTGCACAGAGGTAAAGTGGAAATTTCTAAATGGGCGGCAGATCCTCTCCTGGGTGCTTCACCTGAGACCTGGCCTCCTTTGCCTTTTCACAGATAAGAGCGTGAAATGTAGACGTGTAGCAGCCTCTCTGCAGTCTTAGAGGTTATAGGCACGTTGCACGCTAATGCTGGCTAACTCAGCTACGAACACATTCCTCACTTCTAAGTCAATTACTTAACAGGTGGTCTCAAGTACGACCACAAAAGAGTGACAGTCAGTATCATAAGTGGTTAAGAACCATCTCTGGTGTTAGGAAGATTTAGGCTCATGTGTCTTTTTTTTTTTCTTCTCTAAAACTGTGTAGGCTTGGGCACGTTAAACTTTCTAAGCCTCATTTTATCTCACCTGAAAATGGGAGGATAAGAATCCCGCGTCACTGGCTTGGTCTACTTATGAAGGCGGTGATGGTCTTAGCATTGCACTCAAGACAGAAAAAAGACTTGCATACACCGGCTGTTCCTCTGAGCTGCTAAGATCACAATCCCTGTGTGACGTTAGTCACTTTTGCTCAGAGACAACCCATCAGGCCCACGTTCCGAGTCTATATACTTTTATTTTGGCAGAACTGACTTATCATGGCTTAGACATAGTTTTGATGGCAAGGGGGTGGTCATCTGGTTCCCTATGACCTAGAACAACAGGAGTCCTAATAATCTGAAGATAAGGACAGCTAGAACCAATGCAAGTGTCAATGATAAGAGGAAAAACTGATGCAAGATCTCAGTTCCAGGAGCATGAGGATATTCAGAAAGGGGACTGGCAGCCTTCCATTCCTCAAGAGTCCCTAAAGGCACTACTGATTTGTGGAATAGGACAGTGATTCACAGGGACGGTTAAGTGTGCCTCAGCCTTCCAGAACAAGCTCATGTATGCTCACTGTTTTAAAAGGCAGGGAACCAATGTTTCTATTACCAGGTGAGTACTCTGCAAAACGGTTCCAATGAACATTTTAGAGCTGGAAGACAGGGGAACTTCAGTGGCATGGAAAATCCCCTTGGGTGCAATAACAGCTTCCAACACAGCTGGATAAATGAAGTGTCAGTGTTTATAAAGCTTCAACATTGCTGCAAGTCGGTACTACATAAATTCACCACCACCACCACCAAAAGACAGTGGCTATTTAACTTTGGTACAAAGAATCAAGGTCCACTTGCCTGTGATACTTTAATGAATGACATGGGATTTTGTGATGTGTCCCTTTCAATTCATGATCTAAAGGGGTGTAGCGAAGAATGACAGACGAAAACCAACAGACAAGACTTCCCACTTGAGGACGAGTGTGTGGGAAATTCCGCCCCTCTCTGCACTCGAGATTCCTCAATGGTAAAGTGAGGGGGGCTGGACATGATCTTCAAGGTCCCCTCCAGCCTGGATGCTTGGGATAAAGTTACCTGACCCAACTAACAGGTACCCAGTGAGTGTCCTTGCTCAGCTTCTCTAAGACCACTTTGAGCTGGCTGTAGGCACCCTGCAGATCTTCCTTCACCAGCACTGTGTCCATCAGGTGCCCGTAATGCCGGTCAATGAAGGCGGCAGAGGCGGCCATCTCCTGCTGCTCCTCATCCTGCATGGAAAAGAGGTCCTATTGAACCATCTGGGGTTGTTTCCCTGTAAGAAGCCTAAGCACAGGGGCCAGAGCAGCGGCTCAGAGGTTGGAGCCCTTGCCTGGCATGTGCAAGGACCCAGGTTCAAAGCCCAGCACCACATACACAACTAAGAGTCAGAGAAACAAAGGCCAGATGAAAAAAAGAAATGAAGATGATTCTCTCTCTCTGAAATAAATAAAAAAGAAATGTATACACAGCCTTTGTGTTCAGCAATGTTCCCGCCTTTCATTTTAAAGTGACAGGGGCTGGAGTGGTGGCTCAGCTGTTCCGGTGCTTGCCTGGCATGCTCAAGGATGCAGGTTCGAACCCCAGCACCACATACACAACAAAGTGTCTGAGCAATGAAAGCCACATGAAAAACTAAATAAAGTTGATTCTCTCTTTCTCTTTCACTGTCCTCTCTCTTTACAAAAAAAAAAAAAAAATTTAAGTGATGGGTACCAAATGCATCCGTGAGAACAATGCAGTGACAACTTATCAAACCTCAGAGGAAGTTAACGGGCAGTGGACCGAGTCACTGTTAGTCACTCTCCTACTAACTATGCACTGAGGGCTATGAACTGAAAGTTCTGGGGACACCAATTTTATATCTTTGTATATATGTCAATAAATTCCCTGACCCAAAAGTGTTCCCAAAAAAAGTAGCACTATTGTGTTGCACAATAAGAAGAAGAACTATAAATAATATTAACGCTATAAAAACAAAGCAAGCAAGCTCCCAGCAGCTCAGGAGAGGGAGGCAGGAGGATCGTGAGTTCAAAGCCAGCCTCAACTATTCAGCAAGGGACTAAGCAAATTAGATAGACCCTGTCTCAAAATTGAAAAAAAAAAAAGACTGGGAATGTGGCTTGGTGGTTAAGCACCATTGGGTTCAATTCCTGGGGGGAAAAACAAAAACAAAAAACAAGCAGGTCAGGAGACAACTGAGGAAAGAGGATGGAGAATGTCGAACTCTAAAGTCCTTCTGAAGACTCAGACCCACAGTGTAGAGCTCCACTCTCTTTTTCCTCTCTTTACGCCAGGGCCAAACATTAGCAGACAGACAAGGCGAAATGACTTCAGAAAGTGCTGGAGCGGCTCCGGTCAAGTTCTCCATCCCCTCCAGCAACCTGATTTCTTTCCTCCGATTGCTTTCCTGAGCCCCAACATCAAGGTGTTCACAAAAACCTCGTATTATGCAACCTGGCCAGCGTTCTCCTCTTCATTTAAAAGAACATCTGCCGAGAAGAATTTCAGGAGTGCGGCTGACTAACAACCTGGTTTATGGAAGAGAGGAAGGTGGCCCATCTAAGAAAAATCACAACACGACATGTGTTGCTGGCCTTCACCTCCCTTCCTCCATTCCCAGTCCTCCGCTGCCAGCTCTGCTTCCAGCGGCTCGGAGACCCACTTCCAAAATAGTCCCCTCTCTTCTCTCTGTTACCACGTTTAACTTTCCTGAGAGCATCTAGATTTCAGGAGATGTGTTCTAAAGGTCCAAGGTCCAGGAAGCAGCTTTTGAAGGCTACCACAGAGACAGCAGAAACCTTCGACGAGGCTCAGACAGCTCTTCCTTCTCCCAGGAGAAGAAAACTGGATTCGATTGGGAAGCACTTTGTAATTCTACATTCTTTCTTTCTTTCTTTCTTTTTAAATTTAAGAGAGAGCAGGACAGTGAGAGAGAAAGAGAGATCAATTTGATTTAGATTTCCGTGTGGCTTTCGTTGCTCAACACTTTGTTGCGTACGTGGTGCTGGGGTTCGAACCCGCGTCCTCGCACATGCCAGGCAAGCGCCGTAACCACCGAGCCGCAGCTCCAGCCCCTACACGCTATCTCTCAGGGCTGGTCACATCCTCAGAAGCACTCTTCAGTGTCCCTGTGTGGTCCCTACATCTTCAATCCCACCTTCCCCGCCCTCTTAGACACACACCCCATGGACCTGTCCGCTACTTCCAGTTTCTCTTCCTGCAGGCACCTGCCTGGGTCATCGGGAGGCTTTTTTAGCCTCTTGAGAAATTACAGAAGGAAAAATTTTGCCACAAGGCCCACACACTTTTTTTTCTTTTTTAATGAGAGAAGGACAGTGTGTGTGTGAGAGAGAATCAACTGCTTTATTGAGTTTTTCTCATGGCTTTCGTTGCTCTGACAGCTAGCCGTGTACGTGGGTGCTGGGGTTTGAACCTGTGTACTTGAGCATGCCGGGCAAGCACCGTAACCACTGAGCAACCACTCTAGCCCTGCCCACACACTTTTTAATAAATATTTGCATTTGGAAATAACCTTTAATAGAGTGAAATGTGTAACATTTCCTTTTTTACCCATAAATTTCCTGGACCCTTTTGCTGGCCGGTAAAGGTGGAATTCCACCCCTGTGACATCACTAAGAGCCACAGTCCTAGAAAGCATTTAAGAAAGATTCTCCTTCCCCAGGCCATCCCTTGACCCCATGTTGGGTCAGCTTGATGGATCAGAAGGCAGACATCCCATTAACTTGTGGGGCAGCAAAGAAATGGACAGAGGGTATGCTTATGGGATGTGTCTACACAATAGATTCCCTGACCTGGAACTCAGGGACCAGGCCAGAGAGTGGACAAATAGTTAGTGCTAAAAAAAAATCTTCAAATGTGGCCTGGGGTCTGCCTACATACATCAAACCACACGAAGCTATGTGTGCTAAAAATGGAGCTGCTGAGCCCCATGCTAACCTGCCAGGTCAGATCAGAGTCTCTGGGAAGAGAGCTGGGCACCGCATCTGCACAGCCTCTCTGTGACCTTGGTGCCTGCTCATGTTGAAAATGGCTCTGGCTTCAGGACAGGGGGACACATCTGAAGAGAAGCAAAGTGGGATTTCACAACTGGCAGGTGAACTGACCCACAGGTAACAAAAAAAACCAAACACCAGCCAGCTGCTTGTAATCATCAGCACACCTGCCTGGAACGCAGCCTGCAGGGGAGCACTAAGGGACACGGACTAGAAGCCGGAACTGGTCAGGCTCAAGGGACAGCAGTAAAAGACTGCAGTCTGCTTTGATGCCAGTCATGGGTCAAGGAGGGTCTGCCTCCTAGAAAGCTGGCACTTCCTGTGGACCTGATGGTTTGCAAGACTTCTCCTTGTATCCTAAAAAGCTGATTTTTATTTTCCCTATGTCTTCTTGACTTTTTCTTTTGGGCGGGGGTACCAAGGATTGAACCCAGGGGCACTTTACCACTGAGCCACATCCCTAGCCCTTTTCGTTATTTATTGAGACAGGGTCTCACCAGGTTGCTTAGGCCCTCACTAAGTTGCTCAGACTGACTTTGAATCCTCCTCAGCCTCCCAAGTCGCTGGGATTACAGGAGCATGTCACTGCGCCCAGCTTCTGGATTCTTTTTTAAATAAGCTTTTCCCCCTGGTTATTAAATTCTATCAATTCTAAAATAACAGTAAAGCAAATAGATAAGCTGATCCTAAAAATTTATATGAAAATGTAAGGGAGCCTGAAGAGGCAAAATGACTTGAAAAAGAAGAAGAAAGTCAAAAGACATACTTGTTCCCACCACTACCGCACAGCCACCGTGATCAGGATAATGTGGTGCTGCATAAGGCTAGATCGGTGAAATAGAACCGAAAGTCCAGAAATGAATCCTTATTTTTGTGGTCATCTTATTTTAAACAAGGATGCCAAAATAATCAAAATTTTAAAAAATAAGTGTTTTCAACAAATGGTGCTGGAAAAACTGTATATACGCATGCAAAGGTCAAATTTGGACCTCCTACCTCACACTGAAATTAAATAAAAAGGATGATGGTGTCAAATGTAACTGAAAAAACTATAATGACCCTTTTTTAAAATGATAGGAGCAAATCTTTATGACCTTGGATTACACAATGGTTTCTTATATATGACACCAAAACCTAAGAGAAAAAAGAAAAAGCAGGAAAACTGGACTTAAAAAAATTTAATGCCAGGGGCTGGAGCGGTGGCTCGGTGGTTATGGCGCTTGCCCGGCATGTGCAAATACACGGGTTCAAACTCCAGCATCCACGTACACAACTAAGTGTCGGAGCAACGAAGGCCATGTGAAAAACTCAATAAAAATTGATTCTCTCTCTCTCTTTGTTTCTCTCCCTCTCTCTCTCTGTCCTTCTCTCTTTAAAAAAAAAAAATTAATGCCAGGCAATTGGTGCCCACCTGTAATCCCCAGCAACTAGGGAGGCTGAGGCAAGAGGATTGCAAGTCTGAAGTCAGCCTCAGCAACTTAGTGAGTCTCGAAGCAACTTCGTGAGACCTTGTCTCAAAATTAAAAATAAAAAGGCCTGAGTTTGAAGCGGTGGCTCAGCAGTCACAGCGCTTGCCTGGCATGCACATCCACAGGTTCAAACACCAACACCATGTACATGACAAAGTGTCAGAGCAGCAAAAGTCACATGAAAAATTAAAATAAAAATTGATTCTCTCTCTCTTTAATTGTCTCTCTCTTTAAAAAAATTAACTAAATAAGTAAAATTAAAAAGGCCTGGGGTTGTAGCTCACTGGTAAAGTGCTCCTGGGTTCCATCCCCAGTTCCAAAAAACAATAAAATAATTTAAAAAAAAATATTGAGCTTCAGGGCTGATGCAGTGGCTCAGTGGTTACGGTGCTTGCACGGCATGAGCGAGGACATGGGTTCAAACCCCAGCACCACGTACACAAGGAAGTGTCAGAGCAACAAAAGCCACGTGAAAAACTAAATAAGCTTCGTACTATATTTCTCTCTCTCTCTTTCTCTGTCTCCCTCTCTCTTGAAGAAAAAAAACATATGGAGCTTCAGATGGCACAATCAAAAAACTGAAAACAGAATGGGGGAATCTATACCTCCTGTAAGGGACTTGTTCCCAGAGCATACAAAGAATTCTTCCAATAACAAAAATATAATCTAACTTTTAAAAGGACAAAGTATGTGGAAAGACATTTCTCCCAAGAAGATACACAAATGGTCAATTAAACAACAACAACAACAAAAAAACCGCTCAACATTAGCCACTGGAGAAATGTTCATTAAAACCACAGTGTGATACCAGTTCATACCTGATTAGGACGGCTATAGGCAAAAAGATAGACGATGAGAAGTGCTGGAGAGCACGTGGAAAGTTTGGAACCCTTGAACATTGCTGGTGGAAAGGTTTTTAAAATGGTACAGCTGCCATGGAAGAATCCGGAAATTTCTCCAAATGTTAAACAGAGAATTACCAGCAACTCCATTCCCTAGTCTACCCCCAAGAGAAATGAAAACATGTTCACATAAAAATTTGTACATGAATGTTTATGGCAGCATTACTCATAACAACAGAAAGCAGAACAAGGGAAATGTCCATTAGTTGATGAATGAATAAACAAAATGTATGTGATGGAATATTATTCAGTCCTAAAAAAGAATGTAGTTATTTATCTATTAATGGACCTTACAATATAAGTGAAAGAAGTCAAATTTTTAAAAAAGGGCCTCAGCTGGAGTGGTAGCTCAGTGGGAGAGTGCTTGTCTGGCATATGCAAGGACCTGGGTTTGAACCCCAGTACCATATACATAACTAAGTGCTGGAAAAACAAAAATCAGATTAAAAAATAAATAAAATTGATTCTCTCTCTTTACAAAAAGGCCCTATATGATTCCATCTGTACGAAATATTTAGAATAGGTAAATCTATAGCAACAGAAAGTAGATTAAAAGTTTCCTGAGGGGGCTGGAGCAGCGGCTCAGCAGTTTCAGCATTTTCCTGGCATGCACAGGGACGCGGGTTCAAACCCCAGCACCACACGCACAACGAAGTGTTGGAGTAACAAAAGCCACATGAAAAACTAAATAAAGTTGATTCTCTCTCTCTCCCTTACTATCCCTCTCTCTTTTTAAGAGAGAATCATTTTTATTGAGTTTTTCACATGCCCTTCATTGCTCTGGCACTTAGTTGTATACGTGGGTACTGGGGTTTGAACCCGTGTACCTGTGCATGCCAGGAAAGCTCCGTATCCACCAAGTCACTGTTTCAGCCCCCTCTCTCTCTTAAAAAAAAAAAAAAAAAAAAAAAAGGTTTCCTGAGAATAGGAAAGTTTTTAATTTGGGGGGGGGCTCGTTTGACAAATGAGAGTTATCAAATGTTATTAAGTATTTCTTAAACAAATGACTTTTAATTGGTTATATAATAATTCTTTCCATCCTGTGAATGTCATGTAATATAGTATATTGAACTGAGCCCTATTATTAAATATTTAGATTGTTTCTATTTGGGGGGGTGTGGGTGCCAGGGATCGAACTCAAGGGCACTTAACCGCAGAGCCACATCCCCAGCCCTTTTTGTTTGTTTTTTTAAAGAAAGAGGGACAGTGAGAGAGAGGGAGAAAAAGACAGAAGCAATTTTTATTTAATTTTTCGTGGGACTTTCGTTGCTCCAACACTTTGTTGTGAACGTGGTGCTGGGTTCAAACCTGTGTACTTGCGCATGCCAGGCAAGCGCTGTAACCACCAAGCCACCGCTCCAGCCCTCTCCAACCCTTTCCTTTTATTTTTTATTTTTAGACAAGGTCTCGTCGAGTTGCTTAGGGTCTAAGTTGCTGAGGCTGGCTTTGAACTTGTGATCCTCCTGTATCATCCTCCTGAACCACTGGGATTACAGATGTGAGCCACCATGCCTGGCTCTAACTTTTTTGTTCTTGTTACTATTACCTCCACCATGACAAATATGCTGCATGTCTCTACACCCAAATTGATGTCCCTCTTAGAGTTTCTCCTAGAGAGAGAGAAAATGTCTAAGAGAGACAGAGAATCAATTTCTTGTTTATTTTTTCAATCTGGTTTTAGTTTTTCCAACACTTAGTTGTGTATGTGATGCTGGGGTTCGAATCAGGGACCTCTACCAGTGAACCACTGCTCCAGGCACCCTTAGAGTTTCTAAAGGGGAACATTTCTAATCTTCTAAGTAATTTATCAATATGGGGAGTTACAACTGAAAATTAGTATGAACTAAGATTGTATCACAATCTTTACTCCAGGGAGGAGCTTCTTGACCCCAGGGGAAGGGATCTGAGAGGGTCTCTCTCAGGTGGAGTCAGCCACACTGGATAGCAAGCAAAGTCTATTCTAGAACTGGGCTGCTTCTCATCCCTGTAACAACTTCCTCACTCCCCAGCGGACCCAGTTAGGAACTGGAAGAGATGAGTCACCATGCGCACGAATTTAAATGTTTAGGTTTTTAGGGGCTGGAGAGGTTGCTGGTTGCTCAGCAGTTGGAGCTCTTGCCTGGCATGTGCAAGGACCCAGGTTCAAACCCCAGCACCTCATATACAACTAAGTGTCAGAGAAACAAAGGGCAGATGGAAAAAATAAATAAAATTGATTCTCTTTCTCTCTCTTAAAAAATAAAAATTAAAAAAAGAGAGGGAGTTGGGGGTGGTGTGCCTCGGCAAGGCCACCCTGCCTGGATTGGGAGGCCCTTCTGGCTGTCCCACCTGGAGCTTCTGGTCAGTCTTGCCAACGGGCAAAATGAAAAGAGAGTCTTGCACAGAAGGTACATCCCATACCTCTCCGCCTCCGAAAGTACTCTTCTGCAGAGTACTGCATTCCCCAGAATCACCCCCTTCAAGCCTTCAGAAAGGAAATGATCAACTTTAAACTTACAAGTGGGGCTGCCGTGTCTTCACAAGCTGGGGACAGAGGTGGCGTCTTCCTTTTTTCCTGAATTGCAGGCTTTACAAATATAATATAGGGTTTGAACTCTGAGGTCCTCAGCTGTTTCAGTGCCTGAGAAAGACAGTCCAGGAGCATTACACACCTTTGAGATACTCTACTGTGAAACGCACCTTTTGAAAGCTCAATCCTCATGTGCCTTCCCTGCATAACCTCAATGGCAAAGGTCCTGGTGACAACGGACTCCACCAGGGCAGAGAAACTGCACACTCACTCACTCCTCACTTTGACGCTGAACTCAGCCAGGCCCTGAAGGCCACGCGCTGAGAGAGGAATGTTCGAAAGCCTCAGTTCAGAGTGGCTAGCTCTCTTAGCTCAGATCCGTGCAGCTCCAATTAACCTTCCCAGGCTCTCCTCCAGCGGCCCATTCCTGACTGCCAAGGAAGCAGGATTCAATGCGCATGTATTTAATCTAACATAATCAATTTGTCCACGCTCATGCAAACTGTGCTAGCACACATGCCTCCTTCTGAGAGTCAAAGAAAAGGCCTGCAAAGCGAATGAAAACAGGACCTAAGGGATTGCTGGGAAAGAATTTGCAGACTTCAGGTTTTCCATATGCAAATCGAGTGTATTTACACTGTAAGAACCTCTATTCAGGAAACGCTGGTACTGAACTGCTACATGCACTATCTACAAACAGAGAAAGATCAGTAAAAACACTTTATAAAAAAACTTTTGAAATTTAGACTTTGAATTTTGACCACCAACTCCCGGTAAGTGCAAATGAGTGAGGGTTTTCCTTTATACACAAAATGGGCTTTTTGAAATTAGGCTTCAAGTCAACTTCTATAAAATGAAGCTTACAGTTTATATCATAAAATCAAAGATCTGTTTCTATAAAGGAAAAAAATCTTCATATGAGTTCAAATCTTGGAAGTTTTTCTGAAAGACAAGGTTAAAAGGATGGCCAGGCCCCTGTGGAGCCCGCAGTGTGCTGGGTGAGGGGAGCTGGAAATGGCTTTGAAGCTCCCTGAGGTCTCCCTCCCTTTCTTTCCCTTTCAAATTGCTCTCCAGACCGCCTCTCCCACGGCCTCCTGCAGGGGTTCCAGAGGCCACAGATTTCACCTGTCCTGATTGCAGGCGGGCAGCCTGGGGGAGAGCGCAGCACCTGCCTTGCCAGCCATGCCAGATGCGTGGATCTAATTCTCTGTCCCACTGGCCGGGGTCCCACTGATTTTCTTACATGATTTGCTCCATGCAGGAGTTGCTGTCCTGAGTTTATGGGCCACTGGAGGGTCCAGAGCTCCCTCCAATTAATGCAACATTTGTGAATACAGGCACATATTTGGGGGTTCAAAGCTTTCATTCGACTCTCAAAAAGAGGCCCAAGGATATTTAACACATACTATTTCAGACTAAGAATTCTTCAGACAGAGCTCAAATGTTCTGGAAAAGGTATAGTGCCCTAGGTTATAAATTCCACTGACTAAGCATGCCCTGCTGGCCCAGGAACTCACTTCCGGCTCCACGTCCACCAAACACACTTTGTTTCTGGCCATAACAGCCCGGATGGCCTCCAGGCTGGTTCCATAGAGGTTTTCCTTATATTCACCATGCTCCAGGAACCTACAGCATCACCAAAGCGGGAAAGAACTTTAGGTTCTGAGCTTTCCCAGCACGACTTCTCTCCCGCTTCCCTCATCCCCTCTGGAAGCCCTCCCAGCAGGGCAAGTCCCGTACTGGACAGACGCAAAGACACACAGCGCCCCAGGGCTAACTGGCCCATCAAGCAGCGTACTTGCTGTGATGTAAGTCGGCCTCGAATGTCTGCTTAGAGACAAAGTGATATTCCACCCCTTCCTTCTCATGGCTCTTTCGGGGCCTGGTGGTATCTTTGAAAGAAAGAAGAAGGAGAGCTAGGCAAAGAGTTGTCACATCACAGTGTGTGAGAACACTTGCAGGAGCCCCGGCACTAACCCAGGAGTTCATTTTGTGAGTGTAACCCAACCACTTCCGGTCACCCAGTGTCCTGGGTGTCAGGCCTTGTGCCTTTCTGCACAATTCTTCAGTATAGGCAAAAGGAGGCTTCCCACTTTGCATCCAGGGAAACTGAGGTGCAAGGAAGTTAAGCACCAGGCCCAGCGACCCACAAGTCAGTAGCAGCAGAAGCAGGACAGGTCTCCTCGCATGCTGTGCCCCTCTGCTGACCGGCCTCCTTGAGGTGGGGCTTCTGAAGAATCACTGAAAGAGCTCCCAGCTCTGCATTGTTTTTCTTTTTCTTGAGAGCAAGAGGGCCACAAATACATTGGACCCTGCTCTATGCTTTTAATTCTTTATTCAGTTATTTCTCCTTTTGGGAGAAAAGGAGTTAAGACAGACATCCCATTATGGATTGGATGTTCGGCAGAGCTGGATCCCAAAGAAATACTGTTAAGCTGAGCGCTCCCCGACTGACTTCTGTAATGGAAGAGAGATGCACACTTCTGGGGACAGTCAGGTCTCTCAAAGCAAGAGCACCCAAGAGGCAACGCACAGCTATTCCCAAAGAAAACGTGAGAACTAAGGGGACAAGGTTTTCCGGCCCTTGGGGGCACCCATGAGGTGCTCTGTGTTCTCCACGTGGCATCCTAGTCCAGTCTCTGGAAGAGCTAGTAGGTCCGCTTCTCCATGTCATTCCCTTAATTTAACGCTGAGCAGTGGCTCAGCAGTTACAGAGCTTGCCTGGCATGCACAAGTACACAGGTTCAAACCCAGCCCCACGTACACAACAAAGTGTCCAAGCAATGAAAGCCGCATGAAAACCTAATTCTCTCTTTTTCTCTCTCTGTCTCTCTCACTGTCCCTCTCTCTTAAAAATAAAAACAAAAAAAAAAAAAAAAACAAAACTTTTTTTTTTTGAACCAGGGATTGAACCAAGCGGCACTTAATCACTGAGCTATATCCCCGGGCCGTTTTTACTTTTTATTTTGAGACAGGGTCTCAAAAAGTTACTCAGGGCCTAAGTTGCTGAGGCTGGCTTTGCACTTCCAATCCTCCTGCCTCAGCCTCCTGAGCCTCTGGGATCACAGGCGTGCGCCACCATGCCTGGTGATTGAAAACTTTTATTCACCCACTGAATAGATTCTAAATGCCTTAATAAGCATAAGACCCTCACACTCTGCCCAGCCTGACTCAGCTTCAGCCCCTGCCATGTCTCCCACACTAACAACCCCAGTCCCTGGCACGGTGACCCTGGGTCCCACCTTCATCCCTTTGCACATGTTGTTCCCTCTCTTCTCTGCCTGGAAAACTCCAATCTACTCTCTAACACCCAGCATGAAAGTCATTGCCCCTGGGAAGCCATCCCTTACTGCTCTAGTTCCTAAAACCAAGGGAGGAAAATCTAGAAGGCCCCTGAAGTCTGCCCAGTCCACACAGCTGTGCTGGCAGAAGGGCCTCCACAGCCCTGCCAGCCCCCCACATCCTGCCCCCTCAGCTGGGGTTCTGAGAGGCAATCCAACAACCTCACTCCACGGAGAGCAGCAGAGTCAGAGAAAGGCTCTGACAGAGCCCTCTGGAAAGCCCTATTCCTGCCACCATAGCGTCCCCTCTTGTAGTCACCAGGCATCCACACTGCATCCCTCTGAGGCCAGAGCAGCTGACAGTGAGTCCCAAGAGGCCAGGCACAGCCGAAGGCAGGCTGCCTGGGGTCCAATCTTGGCTGTACTCACCAACTGTGAGATACTGGGCAGGTTGCCCATGGAGCCTCAGTGTCCTCTGCAGAGCGGGAGGTAACAAGCCCTCTTCTCTGGGGTACCAGCAGGGCCGACTGAGTCTCCACACATAAAAGCTCTTGGTGCAGTACCTAGCACTCTTGTTCTCCTCCTCCTCCTCCTCATCACATTCAGACCAGGACCCTGGTCCACTGGGCCTTGGCACCCACGCCTGTAGCAGCAGGAAGCCTGAGGAATCGGGAGGGAGTGTGCCCCGCCCTGGCAGGCTGGGGTCAGCGACCAGGGAGCGATGCAATACTTCTCTCTGCTGCTCTGACCTGCTCTCTCAGCCAAGCAGGACAGCGGCCACGGAGTCAGTCACTGGGGGGAGGAGGCTGGAAGACCCCCGAATGTGCAGGCCCCCTTGGTGTCAGTGAAGGCTCCCACTGCCTGCTGTGTGCTCTGGACTCACCGTCTTCCCCCAGGCTCGTGGTCCTCCAGCTGCTGCCTTAGAGGGTCTCAGTGGGCCACTGAGTCAGTCTCTTCCCGTTATGCCTAGGTCCCACAGTCTGCCCACAGCAGGCAGTGCCTGGTGGTCCCTCACACCCAAGGTACTAAGATGAATATGAAGACTCGAGTCCCCATGATAGTTCTTTGTGTACCCACAAGCACGCACACCCACATCCGCCCTCTTACGTGGAACAGCAACACCAAAGCGCTGTGGGTTCTCAGCCACCACCTTCTGCTTCAGCTCGTGGAGTCGGGCTCCCAGAGATCCTGGGAGACAAAGGGAAGGCTGACAGGTCCTCCTCAAGGGAGGAGACCAGCCCACTCCCCAGAAACCTAGGATGTCACCTACCAATCAGAACCACCAGGCGGGGCCGCTCACCAGGCTGCTGTTGGTACCTGGCCACCTCCTCGTAGGTCAGCAACTCTGGGGACTCAGCGCTGGCACACATCTTCCCTTCCTGCGAGCCGCTCAGCCTCTCCCTGCAGCCTAGCCGGAAGCTCCTCCGAAGACCAGCTTGGAGAGGGGCAGAGGGACACAGAGGCATTTCTCCCAGCATCTCCCAGCAAAGACCTTCTTCACCTGGCCAGACCTGGTGGTAGGGCTGACCCCACTGACCTCCCCAAGAGGCTGTTCAGGGAGCACAGCGATATGATGAAAGGGTGGCCCCCCAGCCTTCGAAAACTAGGGTTCAAGGTCACTGTTTTGCTTGGTGCATGACTGTCTTGGGGAAGCCTCTTCATCCCTCTGAGCCTTGATTCCCTTATCTGTGACAGGGGAATGCAAATGTGCAATGGGTGAACGTAGCTTGGATCCAGGAAAATGCTCTAAAGGACATTATTGGGACAACTGGTGAAACTGTTGTTGTTTTGTTTTAAAGTGAGAAAGAAGGAGCGAATGGGGGAGAGAGAAAGAATCAATTTTATTTAGTTTTTCTCTGGCCTTTGTTTCTCCGACACTTAGTTGTGTATGTGATTCTGGGGTTGAACCCGGATCCTTGCACATGCCAGGCAAATGTCCCAACCGCTGAGCCACCGCTCTAGCTCAGCCCTCAACTGGTGAAATTGTAATAAGAGTACATCATAGGGGGCTGGAGCAGTGGCTCAGCGGTCACAGTGCTTGCCCGGCATGCGTGAGTACGCGAGTTCAAACTCCAGCCTCACGTATACAATGAAGTCTTGGAGCAACAAAAGCTGCATGAAAAACTAAATAAAAATTGTTTCTCTCTTTCCCTCTTTTAAAAAAAAGTACATCATAGGGGATGGAGCGGTGGCTCAGCAGTTGGAGCGCTTGCCTGGCATGAGCAATGACCCAGGTTCAAACCCCAGCACCACACACACAACTAAGTGTTGGAGAAACAAAGGCCAGAGGGAAAAATAAATAAAATTGTTTCTCTCCCTATCTTTTTCTCTAAAAAAAAGAAAGAAAGAAAGAGTATATTATAGAACTGTATGCATGTTAAATTTCCAGAAATTGATCATTATCCTGAGTTATGTAAGGATGTCCTTGTCCTTGGGAAATACATGCTATGGTACTTAGGGGTACACAGACATGACTTAGGAGACAAACACATATGTGTAGAAAAGGGAAGGATGAGCCAAAGGGCCCTGTGCTTACAGCTGGAGAAGCTGGGGTGAGGGACTGGGGAGCTCTTCCTATACCGCCTACCATGTCTCAGTAAGTCTGAGATCACTTCGAAATAAAAGTTAAAACACTTTTTGTCTGTCTCTAAGGTCTTTGAAAAGTGAAGGTACTTTGGAATGTATGGTGATGGCAGTCACACTGAATAAACATCAATTAAGGTGATGATAAGATTAGGCTGGGCACATGCCTGCAATCCCAGCAGCTCAGGAGGCTGAGGCAAGTGGATTCCAAGTTCAAAGCCAACCTCAGCAACTTAGTGAGGCTCTAAGCAACTTAGCAAGACCCTGTCTCAAAATAAAAAGGGCTGAGGATGTGGCTCAGTGGTCAAGCACCTCTGGGTCCAATCCCTGGTACAAAAAAAAGATGAAGATAAAATTGGTGAAGTGTGGTCTTCCGGCCAGGGCTCTGTGCCTGGTGGCCAGGTGAAGGCTGGTGTGGGAGCCCCCAGCGCTGGACAAGCTCAGCCCCTTCTCATGGGATACCATGAAAGAAGAGGGTCCCCCAGGCTGGGCCAGCTGCTCTTGAACAGCTCCTGGGGCTCCAGGGCTCTGCCTGTGTCTCCCCACTCAGGCCTAAGGTGAGGCCAGCTATGCAGGGCTGGGAGTGGGTGTTGGGGAAGAGCCCAGTTACTCACCCACGTAGTGCCCTTTGAAGTACCCCTCACAGTCACAGGTCTCTGGGAACCAAACAGAGGGAAGAAGGTCAGTGAATCATGCTGAACACATCCTCAGACCCAGAGGGACCCAGTCCCTGGATGGCCCAGGAGAGCCCTCCAGGGTGATGTCCCATGGGAGCTCAGGAAAAATACCATATCCTGGCTGCCCTGGGGACAACTCTTTCTATTTCATCCCCACAGCCTTCCCCAGCCCTGGGGGAGCTCTGGGCAGGAGATCTCTCCCTAGCCTGAGTTGGGACCAGTAGAATAAGACAGAAGGACCATCCACCGCCCTGCCCTCCTGTCCTTGGCTTCCGCCTGGCTGCATCACGCAACTTCCCTGAGTCCAGGGAAGGCTGGCCCCTTCAGGTGGGGCAGGAAGAGAGGGGCCCTGAGGCCTTGACCCCATCCCCACCCCACACATCTGGCTGCAGTCATTCAGTGGAGGAAGGAAAATCAGCCCCTCCAGCCCCAGATGTTCCACAGGAAAGGGCCTCACTCGTGTGCACAGGGGACAAATACCATGCCTACCTTTATCACAGGGCTGATCATCTGCGGTTTGCACAAAAGACAGATGGGACAGCATTAGTGGAGGGGACCGGGAGGCCCTGCGGCTAAGCGGCAGCCACAGCCTCAGGAGCCTGAGGAGTCCTCCATCTGTCCCCTGCTCCTTTCCTCCAACAAATCTGTGATCTGAGCTGTGGTATGTCATTAAACCCCAAGACCTGCTCTAATTAGTCTTCCTGCGAACGAACCTCTTATTAGCAACCCAGAGAAAACAGCTCAAGGCTGGGGAAGCAGACTCCAGGCCAATCTACCCCACAGCCTTCCCACCTGACCGTGAGTCTAGAAAAGTGGCCACTAGCAGTGGCCATGGGAATGGCTCCCTCTGAGGTCCCTTTTCTGAGAAAATGCAGGTGGCAGAGGATGGGGTGGGGTGGAACAGAGCTGCAGACCAACTGGGCTCTGCACTTGGCGCCTGCTCAGGCCCCTGACTCAGTTATAACTCCTGCAGCAGAGAGGTCTGATTCTGGAAAGGCCTCCTCAGTATACAAAGCCTTAACCTAGGGCATCTGACCACAGATGCTCTGCAAAGCACACCCCAGCTCTGCTCACTCAAACTCAACCCAATTAGGGAAAGGACACGCCTGACTCTACCTGCTTCTGGGGATGCTGTGATGATTAAAAGGTGTGGCTCAGCACTCCAACACTTGCCTAGCACGCGCCAGGTTCGAGTTCCATCCCCAGCACCACACACACACATACACACAAAATAGAAGGTAGGTGGACATATTTTCTAAAAGGCAACTTGTTACACAGAGTAGGGTTGTCAGATAAAATACAGGACACCCAGGCAAACTTGAGTTTCAAATAATAAGAAATGATTTGTTAATATTCCCCTAAAGATTTCATGGGGGGCTGGAGCGGTGGCTCAGTGGTTTCGGCACTTGCCTGGCAAGCATGAGGACCTGGGTTCAAACCCCAGCACCACATACACAACTAAGTGTTGGAGCAACTAAGGCCATGTGAAAAACTAAATAAAGTTCTTTCTCTCTTACTCTGTCTCTCTCACTGTCCCTCTCTCTTAAAAAAAAAAAAAAAAAAAAAGACTTCATGGGATACGTTATACTAAAAAACAATTCATTGTGTCAGGTGCATAATCCTAGCAGCTCAGGAGGCTGAAGCAAGAGGATCACAAGTTCAAGGTCAGCCTCAGCAACTTAGAGAGGCCCTGCTTCAAAATAAAAAACAAAAAGGGCTGGGGATATAGCTCAGTGGTAAAGCCCCTCTGAGTTACATCTCCAGAACAAAAACAAAAAAAACAAAAAAAAAACAAAAAGAATTTAAAAAAAAGAAAAAAAATTGGTTGTGTATCTGAAATTCAAATGTAACTGGGCATGCTTTATTTGTATTTGCCAAATCTGGTTACCCCATCAGAGGCACAAAGCTGCTCAAAGCCTTCTCGATGCCCTCCGAAAATCAGTGGTTCTAAGTTGGAGAATCCCTTGGGAATCTAATGAAAGCTGCCCACAACCCTCTCCCAAACACACACACCCCGAGAGAGGTTGGCGCACCATTTTGGGGGAGGTGTTAACATACCTGCAATAGTATATGTGGACCCCAAATATAGAAGCTCCTTTTTGGGGAATAGTGCCCCACTCCACCCTCACTTAACCTCCCCATGCTTCTCCTACCCCACCTTCCTCTGGAGACCTGCAAGCTCACACAGGACCCCTGATGTCCTGTCTGCTCGGCCAAGACCCCTCCAGCCCCGTGCCAGCTTCTTCCAAGCACTAAGCACCCAACTCCCAACCCCAGCCCCTCCCTAAGTGCTGTCCCTGCCAATCTACTCACAGGGGGGCTTCCTGAGGCTCTGGGGACTTGGCATGGTGCCCGTGGCTCTCCGATAACTTAGTCGTCTGCGGGGATACAAAGAGATGGGTGTTTATGAGTTGGCCATACTTATACAGAGCAGTTAAAAGAACCTCCTGGAAAACTTGGGAAACCAAGGTCTGGATCCCACAGGTGGCAGATGCCAGGCACTTACCCAGCTCCCCATCTCTGAGTAAGCTGAGAAATAGCAGAATGACTCCCAGAGTCCCAGTGGAGAGCTCAGCCCTAGAGTTACCCAAGAGAGTTGTCTGTGGAAAGGCAGCTGCCAAGGCCACAGGGGAGTTGAGGACATGCCCCAGGGCTCCTGGAGGTGTCTAGCTACTCTGCAGCAGAAGAGCCTCCCCTCAGGGGTCACAATGCCAAGACCCTGAAGCCAAAAAGATAGATGGATCTGGGGGCCCTAAGGAATCACAGCAGCCTAACACCCCAGAGCTGAGTGCGCTTACGTTAGAACAGATCTCAGGCCTGCCCTGGCGCTTCCGCGTCTGCAGGTCTGGGGTGCAGCCTGAGAATCTGCATCTCTGGCAAATTCTGATGCAAAGAGGCTACAACCCAAGGGGAGGTGACACAGTCCAGTCTTCCCCGCCCTCTGCCCCAGGATCTGCCCTCTTGGCAGTCAATACTAAGGAAAAACTGGAAAGTGAGGGCCGCTCTCTGTGCAAGAGAATCATTTCAACCTTAAGACAGAGAAAAATTGGGGACCACTGAAAGGGACGACCCCAGGAAAGTAGGGGAGTCACTTGGGCCTGACTTCCTCTGAGAACTAAGAAGTCTTCGCTGTGGGCCTGGTGAGGACGCATCCTCCCGGTAGGAGGTAGGAACTCACCCAGAAACATGGCCTCCTCCCCACACCATCACGGAGACCCTCCCACTACACCATAAGCTCCACAGGGACAGAAGTCACAGCTTCCCGCAGCCTGGGCCGGAGGCCAGCCCAATTCATAGTACATACCGGCATACCTCCTGATGAAATCCCCTAAATTAAAGCCACACTGCAAAGAATATGTTTAAGGACGTGGGAAATGCTAAAGTCTACTTGTTAAGTTAAAAAAGGAAAAAATAAAAGCAAGACCCCAAATCCTGTCTGCGACGCTCAGACAGAAGCCACAGGAAGGGTTAAGTAGTGCTGTTTTTACGGTGGCAAGGTCTGGGATCTTTTTCTTCTCTTCGTCCTCCTCTCTGCATTTTCACATTTTATTTCTAACTCTAAGTATGTATCATTAAACACGGTTGGACCCCTGCATCCACGCGCGCAACCAATGGCGGGCTGAAAACATTTGAAAAAAAAGTGCATCTATACTGCACATTACCGACTTTTTTTCCTGTCATTATTCCCTAAACAACAGAGTAGAACAACTATCTGCATAGCATTTGCATTGGTTTAGGTATCAGAAGTCATGCAGACATGATTCATTCAAGAGCACTGCGTAGGTTGTACGCAAGCACTACGCTATTTTACGTAGGGATGTGGGCATCCATGCAGGGTCCTGGAACGGAACCCCATGGAAACTGAAGGACAATGTGCACATTAGCTTAATAATGTAAGTACCCATACATTTATTTAAATCTCCAACAGTCATCACCGTTAGATGGGGAACAAGAAGAAAAGACACAAGCACAGCTGCTACTTAACATAAAGGAACAACACTCAGTGTTTGGAGGCAAAGACTTAGGCGTTTGTCAAGTACCTGGACCACTGGCCACTTGGGAACCACCCCATGGCAGCACCCAGACCCACCTTTCCTGGAACTGCTTGGAGGGGATAAGGCCGGCTCGGAGGTTGGTGTCCCCCACCCGCTTGGCTTGCCACCACGTGGGGTCATCCTGGCTCACCACCTCCAGGACCTGCCTGCGCTGGAAAGGGAGGCCTGCCTCCTGGCAGGGGATGGCCCGGTCCTCCCGAGGGTCGTAGTGAAAGAGGGCTCGCATGAAGACCTGCAGGGGAAGGGCCCGGATGAGGCAGACGGATGAGTCTGTGCCACACTGAGAGCCAAATGGTGACACTGTTCCCAAAGAAGAACGAGCAGCCTTGAGAGGGGAAAGCTCATCAGCACCAAGCTGTACACGTTTCTCGTTGTTCTTCAACCGTTTTGCACATTCTAATCAGGAAATCATCAGGAAGCGGAAAATTTCACCAGGCACAGTAACTCAAGCCTGTAATCCCAGCGGCTCAGAAGGCTGAGGCAGGAAGATCACAAGTTCAAGGCCAGCTGCAGCCCTAATAAGCAACTTATTGAGACCCTGTTTCAAAATAAAAGTATTTTTTTTATTAAAGGGCTGGAGGTTCTGGAGCGGTGCTCAGTGGTTACAGCCCTTGCCTGGCATGCATGAGGACGCAGGTTCAAACCCCAGCACACATACACAACGAAGTGTCAGAGCAATGAAAGCCACATGAAATACTAAATAAAATTGATGCTCTCTGTCTCTTTCTCTCTCTCTCTCTCTCTCTCTCACTGTCCCTCTCTATCTCTCTCTTTAAAAAAAAAAAAATCTAGGGATGTGGCTCAGTGGTTAAGCAGCCCTGGGTTCAATCCCCAGTATAAAAAAAAAAAAAAAAAGTTAGAAAATTAATTAATAGGCCCCATGACTAAATTTCTCTTTTCAACCTAAACATTTCCACTTTTACCTGATCTACTGTCCTCATAACAGCCTCTTAGTGTACACAAAGCAACAACTAATCCTAGGGATAAAAAGCAAAGGCGAGCACAATTTGTGACTCCTACGTTATTTTTCCTATACCAACTGCTCCCAATGCAGTCAGTAGCCATCTGCTAGATAAGTCATCTAGACATTTTGGGAAAAACACAAATATTAACAAAACTACTGTTCGTCTCCTGCTGGGGTCATTTAGGGGTCAGCTTTTTAGGGTGCTGGGGATGCAACCCAGGGCCTTGAACATACCAGGCAAGCTCTCTACCACTGGGCTGCATCCTCAGGCCCACCACCCCTTTTCGGTGGGTAATTGACACTCATATTTTTTTACAGCTCAATCCTGCCTCATCTGTCACTTGGACAAGCTCCAAATCTCTGCTTGCCCTGGAGTCCCCTCTCTGGAGAAGATGGTGTGAGGACACAGCACAAACTTCCTTGTTCTTTTATAATCCAGTGGCATGGATTTATCTTAAGTATTTCTAGTTCCAGATCATTAGGACCCACTGAGTTCAGCAGCAAATAGAAGGAAAAAAAATGTAAAAAACAGCCAAAGTTCTTCCTCAGGCAGATCCAAACTATATTCCTTTCTGTGCCAACCAGAAAAGATTCAGTTAGACAACAGTAAGAACTTCCTGACCAAACACGTGCAGACAGAGACCCTCATCCAGCCACAAGTATTCCATAGACAGTAGATCTCAGAAAGGCATAATCTTAATTAAGTGGCTGCCCAGCTCAAACACCTGGATCAAGAAGAAACATTTAAGAAGGACAAATTAAGGGAGAGGTTACCCATTCTGTCCTCCAAGAAAACCAAGTTATCTTCCTTTTTCAAGCCAGAGCCCTCAAAAGCTGCATACAGAGACCTGTCCAGGAAGAATCTCCTTCCATCAGGTAAGAGTCAATGCTATTTATACCCAGTGATTTAATCAGAGTGCAAATAAGAAACAGCCATGTAAAGATCCTTTTCTCTCTTGCTGTATAAACAATGCCACTGAAGACCTTGACCATTATTAATCCTCATTCATCAACACATTCAGTGACATCTCTGTGCCAGAAGCACTCAGTACAGGGAGGCAGGGGTGGGACTAGCCTGCTTCCTTCCATCCACTGATGGAAAATATGCAATTCATTATCTTCTTTCTGCCCTGGCTGCCAGGAAGTTCAGATCCAAATTTATTGTGAAATCAAAGCAATACCCTCCTCTCTTCCTCAGCTCAGGTCTTTTTCTTTTCTTTTTTCTTTCCTCTTTTTTTTTTAGACAGGGTTGCATTATGTTGCTGAGGCTGGCCTCAAACTCACAGTGGTTCCCCATCTCAGCCTCTTGGGTAGCTGGGATTACAGATCCTGGGCCACTGTGCCCTGCCCAGCTTCAGTTCCAGTCTTAATATTCTCTCACCTGGGCTTTTACAATGGCTTGCTACTGGGTCTCCCTGACTCCAGCCTCCACCCACTCCACCCTCCTGCACTGGCTGTCAGGGAGCTTTCTAACACAAATATGGCTGGGTTTGCTCCCTTCCTAAAACAAAACAAAACAAAAGTTTAAAAATTTCTCACCAGGGCTGGAGCGGTGGCTCAGTGGTTACAGCACTTGCCTGGCATGCACGAGGGCCCAGGTTCAAACCCCAGCACCACATACACAATTAAGTGTCAGCAAAACAAAACCCAGGGGCTGGAGTAGTGGCTGGGCAGTTATGACGCTTGTCTGGCATGCACAAGTATGTGGGTTCGAATCCCAGCACCGCCTACACAATGAAGTGTTGGAGCAACGAAAGCCACATGAAAAACTAAATAAAATCAATTCAGAGAGAATCTCTCTCACTGTCCCTCTTTCTAAAAGAAAAGAAAAACAAAACCCAGATTAAAAAAATAATGTTGATTCTCTTAAAAAAAAAAAAAAAAAAAGACCTTCTCACCTTCTCACCACCTACAGAGTTATCTCTTGGGCTGTGGGATATGCTCCTCCACCCCAGGGCTGGACCCTGGGCTGACTTCCAGCAACCAGCACCTGCTATCAGCCTAAGGACTTAACTTCCTCTAGCCAGTGAATGACTGCTCTTCCCTCATTCAGCAGGAAGGAACTGCTAAGAATGAATCCCCAGGTGCAGCCTGGCAGGAGCTGGTGTATAGATCTCCCCAGCTCCCCAGGGCTCTAAAGCCGGATGATAGAAGCTTGTATTCTCCAGGGATCCCTGAATTCCCCAGCCAGATTAAGCTCTGGCTGCCCACAGTGATGACTTGCTGGATAACACACCCCTTATCAGACTGGCTGCCTTCTCTTCCCTACCCCTTTCTGGTGTTTCCTGGGGTTACCTCCCATCCACGAAAAAGAAAATTTGCATTCAAATTTTTTTGAGAGAGACTGTGAGTGTGTGTTTGTGTGTGTGTGTGTGTGTGTGTGTTGCCCTGGGGATTAAACCCAGGGGCACTTAACCATTGAGCTACATCTTCAGGCCCTTCCCTTTTTTTTTTTGAAATAAGGTCTCATTCATTTGCTTCGGAGCTTACTGAGTTATTGAGGCTGGCCTCAAACTTGCTATCCTCCTGCCTCAGCCTCCCAAGTAGCTGAGATTACAGTGTCAGCTTCTAAGAGTCCTCACATGAAGCAGGAATTATACATAAGCATTCAAGACCATTCAGAACACAGGCTTAACTTGCATCCCCACCGCCACCCTGCCCCTGAGCCCCACCACTATTCCCCAAACATGCTCCCTGTCACGAGGCCATGGAGCCCTGGATAGCAGACACCTCTGCCTGACCTTCCCTCCTAGCTCTAGTCATTTTCACCTTCCTTGAGCCCCACACTCAGCTCCCCATACTGTGACCTCAGGTGCCTCTAACTCTGCCCAGACTCTTCTCAAAACACATGTCACATGCCAAGCACATGTCACACATTCCTTGGACTCCCTTTCTGCACTAGGAACCCTCAAAGTTATTCACTGTCCCTGTCTCCAGCATCTGGCATTGTCCTGCATAGATGAGGTGACCTCCACAGGTAGGCTCAGCAAATAATCAAACAAATGGCAGTGACTTCATCTGTCCAGAATTCCAGCACATTTAGTACCTTCCCTTGATGGCCCTGATTTTCTATTTCAATTAAAGTCACCCTGTCTTTTATTAGCAAGCTGCGTCAGATCCTGTTTAAAAAGAGGCAGGGTACAAACAAGTGAATCACCCTGAATTAAAGTCCTCAGCTGGGCACAGGTTACTCAACGAGGCACGCAATCTGTTCCCAGGGACTGTCAGAAGGTTGGCCTGGATCCAGCGGCCCACCCTGCCCCTGCTAGAGCATGATGCTCTGCACCCACCTCCCCATACCTTGCTCTCCTTGAAGCGGTCCTCCTCCTGGGTGGCTGGGATGATTTTGAGAGTGATGGATCCCTGGGACTGGGCCTGGAGGGAGAGGGAACAGGGGCCGATCTCCTTCCAGTCTGACCCACCGCGCGCTGCAAACTAACTTCCCAGTTCTAAGCACTGATGTTCAGAATGGAAGTCAGACTCGTGGCCTCTTCCCCACAGCCCTCCCTTCCAGGATGGCACCTGAATTAACCAAAGCAAAACTCAGAAATCAAATATCTGTATTTTCACAGGACACGGGCAGATTTTAAAAAAGAACTTAAGGACACGACATGCGTGGATTCCCAATTTTCCTGTTCCTGGCCTCTTGGGCCCTAATAGCTCTCCCTCTTGCTTTTCCTTGGGGCCATTTTAATAACCTCCTTCAGTTTCATGTTCTGCCTGATTTGGGTTTGCCCTGTCCTCCCCAGCCCCTAGACAGAGACTCTGCCCCAGAGCCAGAAAGCCAGAGGGAAGAACCCTGTCACGCAAGGGCACGGCCTGCCAGATTGTCTCCCAGTGCCACCTCACTCCTCAGATGGCCCAGACCCAACCTCCTGGGCACACGGCAAGGCCACTCTGCCTGCTGCCTCCTCACGGGAACAGCAAGGCTGAGCCGGAACCTGCCCTGGCTAAGGCAAGCACCCTGCTCTGGGTCTCTGCAGACCCCCACATCCCAGCGAGCACGCGCAGCACAGACCAGAATCTGGCTGATTTCGTCGGGCCGCTTGTGCAGGACGGCGATTCCATTCACCTCGCGGAGCTCGTCTCCAACGTGCACCAGGCCTACAAGACACCGGGACCGACCATCAGGACAGGAAGGAGCCTCAGCCCAGGAGCTTGGCGCTCTGGGCACCGAGGGACCCACTGCAAGGCAGGCTCAGGGCTTAAAGGCAGCGCCTGGGGCTGGGACAGATGGAGCTCTACCAGCTGGGCACCCGGCATCAAAGTCTCAGCATCACTGGGTGGCACTGATAAGCTGGCAGCTGGGACCCAGGAGGACGAAACAGCTCGCCCGAGGCTGCGCAGCTAAGGAGCGCTGCAGCCGTGTGCAGACGCTGTTATTCTGCGTGGAAAGCTATGTTCCTTCTACCACCCTCTTCTGTGAAGATGCCACGAGCTCTTCGCCTTCCTGAGCTAGACACGCTCCATCCGCTGCCTTCTAAATCTTAACAGGGAAACTTGGAGGCCGTAACAAAGGTGTCACTGAGCGTTAGACACAGCCATCTGCTGGGCTGGGCTTTGACCACAGGTGGCCCTGTTTGCTGCTCCCCAGACGGCAGTGGCCAGCAGCAGCACTTGGGAAGGGTCGGACGTGCAGACTCCTGAGTCAGTGCTGAATGCTACCAGGATGCTCAGGGTTCGTGTGCCCCCAGCGTAAGGAAGGCTCTGGTCTAGGATTCCCCACGGTGAGCAGCCCAGAGTTTAAGGACAACAATCGCCCCATACCAGAAGGCTCGCCTCCCAGCTCAGTGGTTCTTCCACACACCAGTGACTCTCAACCTGCTTTCCACCCAGACAAATCTGACACATGAACACCTTGCCCTCAGTAAGAGCAGCGTGACAAGGCCACTGGCGGTGGCAGGAAATGTCCCTGGCCCCAGTTAGGAAGCCCCTAGCAAGCCCATGCTATACGCTTAACCAAGCCAACACATGAGACCTTTCCTGACTGCCCCAAAGGACTCCAGGCCTCTTGTGTTTTCAATTAAAATTTCCACTGGGTTTGGGATGATTCTGAGGGTGGTGGATCCCTGGGACTCCCCAAAAGCTAAGCATGTCCCATACAGGTGACCTGATAGGGCCCAGGGGAAAGGAGCCCCGGGAGCAAAGCGATAGGCTCTGGGACAATGGCCGCCATCTCAGCCGGGCTGGCAGCCCATTGCCACCACTCACCACTCCGGTCCGCTGCACCCCCTCGCATGATCCTGGCCACCACGACAGCCCCTGAGTGCTCATCCCGTCGGATGGTGGCACCCTGCATTGGACACAGAACAGGCAGGCTCCTAAGACATAGCTCCAACCCTCTGGACCCAAATGCCTCCTCTGAGGCTGCAGCAGTGGCTCAACGGTTATGGCGCTTGCCTGGCACGTGTGAGGTCACAGGTTCAAACCCCAGCACCACATACACCACGAAGTGTCAGAGCAACAAAAGCCACATGAAAAACTAAATAAAATTCATTCTCTCTCCAACTGCCTCCTCTACCCTGCCATCTGGCACCCCAGAGGGTGGAACACTGGGGATCTTCCCAATGCTAAGACTCAATAAAATCAACAACCCCATTGGTGTAGCGCAACACTTCACAGTTTCCAAAGCACAATCACCCTGTGACGTTTTTAGATGAGGCTCTGGGGCTCAGAGAAGTTCAGCATCCTCAAGGTCACACAGACAGAAAGATGGAAAGCTTTTCTATGACGGTGTCTCCAGTTCGTCCTCTACCACGTTGCGGCTCTTGCCACTTGTAAAGACACTTAATAACCAGGACAACATGTGCCCACAAACTCTCCACTGCCTCAAACAAATCACAATGTTCCTGAGCCTTCTGTTGTTGCCAAGAGGAACCAATTATGCCCCCGCCGGAGCTTCAGGACCAGGGCTTGGACCATGAAGCACAGCAGAGATGACATCTAGGATGGGGGAAGTGCTAACGAGCCTTGATTCCTCCCCAGGTGAGCTGGACTGTGCCAAGGGCAACAGCGATGTCGAGAGCTGAGCTTCTGCATTCGAACTCAGCTCTGCCACTGACCAAAACAAGCATGTGGCCTTAGCAGGAAGTCTCTTATCCTCTCTGAGTCTGCTTTTAACTTACAGGACTGTTACAAGAATTCCACCAGGGAATGCACGCAAGACACTTAGAGCATAGTAAGTGCTCAATCAACGTTAACTGCTTATTATTGGCTGTTCTGGCAAACGCATTTGTACACCTCATCTCCATTCATTCAAGTCACCTATCTGAAGAACTGAGGATCACCGTGGCTGGCAAGAGAAGCCACCCATTAAGTACCCCCCAAGGAGGCCTCTGGCCCCCAGATCTGCCCAGTCTTCATCATTTATTCAGCCACCCCACAACACAGTACCTCCCGGAGGGCTCCCAGGATGTTGACTAAATCCATGGCTGACCGCCCCTTTGTGCAGGTGAGCAACGGAGGCAAAGCAAAGACCTCTGTGCAGCCGTGGCACGTCACAGGTCAGTGGGTGAAAAGTGAAACTCGACGGGCATAGGGCAGGTGCGCTCAGGGCCTCCACTTCCCTCCCTCTGATCAACAACCCTGCCCCTCTGCCGGTGAGTCAGTGCAGAACAAGGAGCAAGATAACTGTCAGCTGCAGGGAGTGACTGGGGCCTGCCTCACTATTCAGAGACAGGAACAGCAAACTTTCTCCGTCAAGGACCAAATGTAAATATCTTATGCTTTGCAGGGGCGGGGGTCACACAGTCTCGTATGCAACTACTCAACTCTGCCCTGGTGTGAATAAGCACAGCCATGATTTTTTAAAAAATGTATAAAAGTAAGCTATGGGGGCTGGAGCAGTGGCTCAGCATTTATGGCGCCTGCCTGGCAGGCACAGGGATGCAAGTTCAAACCCCAGCTCCACATACACTGCAATGTGTCGGAGCAACAGAGGCCACATGAAAAACTGAAGAAGAAAAAAAAGTAAGCTATGGGCGAGGCTTGGCCCTTGCGCTGAGTTTTTGTCAACTTCTGGTTCAGGGCACATGATCAGAGTCATGCTGTACAGTTGTGCAGGTTGCTCACTCCACAAAGCGGGTTGGGCACAAAGGGGTGCCCTGCAGAGACCAGCAGCAGCCCTGAAACAGCTGTCACTCACCCGGAAAACTTCAGGAGGGTCCCGTCCCAGTTTTCTGGGTGGGGATGACATGCAGAGAAAGGGCAGGGGAGAGAGACAGACACCACATACCAGGGGTTCCTTGTTCTTCACCAAGCGGACAATCTTCACTGATTCCTCCTCAAAATCCTCATCAATATTATCAGGCAGCGGGGGCAGAACAGGGTCGAAATTCTTCTGGGCAACTGTGTCGTGCACCATGAGCACAGCCTGTCAGGAGGAAAAAGGAAAAGAAGGGCTGGCCCCAGAGTTCACAGGGGTCGGGGGCCATGGAAGGGGAAGGGGCTGAGCAGGCTTCAGATCTCAGGCCAGACTTGGTGCTGAGAATCCCTCCCACCCCCATCCCAGGAGACACGAGCCGTGTGGGTGGGCAGGGATGTGGCGTGACTACCCTGAGGTGGGGGGTGGACAGCAGCTGCAGCAGCTCCCTCTCATCGCTGTGCACGGAGGCGGCCTGCAGCTCCTCCATCACCTGTGAGAGGATGAGAGGGAACCCACAGCAGCTGGGGTGCTCCCTGCCAAGGCTGCGGGGTGGGGGCCCTCCCAGGAAGAGCGGCAGGTGAGACCCTCAACCAGCCCAGGACGGAGGCACGCAGGTATCAGGGAAGCCTGAGCAGGTCTACAAAGCAATCCTCCTAGGGGCTGACATTAACCCCCTACTATGTGCTATTGCTTTGTGTGTGCATCTCCTCAGTTAAACCTTTGCTGTTTAGCAGACGAGACTCCTGAGGCCTGGAGAGATTAAATATCTGGCCCAAGGCCACAAAGCTCACATGTCATACAGTCAGGATCTGAATCTGGCCATGTCTGTCTGTACCCTCATCACTACATTTTTATGGATGAGGAAAATATGGCCCAGAGAAGTTGGGTGGCCTGTTTAAGATCACAGAGCTAGTGACTGGTAAAGGCAGTGCTGAGCCAGGGGCTGAGGGATCTAACATGTTCCACCAGGGAGACAGGTACGGGGGATTTGCGCCAGGAGGCTGCACAAGGCCAGCTCTGGGGTCAGGTGAGTCATTCAGGAGCAGATCTTAGTCATCAACTGGGACAGTTTTTCCCCATGCAATCCAGAGACTAGGTCCAAGAGAAGTTGAGAAACGTTCCTTCAAAAAGTAAAAAGCCTGAGCCATTCAGCAGGGACACATTGTAAGTCCCTTGACTTTAGGAATTCTTGTTGGGCTCCTGAAGCACAAATACAAGGGTTTATTTGACCTATTCCTATCACCAGTTCTCAGAACAGTCGGGGAACCGCTGTTCTGATCCAATGCTATCACCGACAGCTGAGGAACAGGCTTGCTTCAGACACACAGGAAGTGGGCATCGCCACGTCACCATGTCTCTGGACCAGTCCAAGGCTTATGAGTTCCTCCCCGCCTGCCAGGAGGCCCAGGGAGGAGGAAAAGGAAGAGGAGGAAATGGGGAGATGCCTCTTCAACTCGGGCTCCTGATCCCTGATGTCCCCAGGCTAAGCAAGGACAACCAGGCAAGACGAAAGAGCTCTACAGGATGGGGAGTAGGGCTGACACCATAAGGAAGAAGCTGGGACTTACATCCTCTGCGAGGGCCACCGCACTGTGCAGGACTGGGGTTGGACTCTGTCTCTCGTAATATCGAAGCTTCTCATGGATCTGCGAAGACACCAGATTTCCAGTTTACCCTGGATACCACACACCCCACCCATGGCTGTGGGACACCTAGAGCTGAGTCACCAACAGGGTGGCAGATGAAAAAGGCCAGCAGTTTCTGGGGTAAGGGGGTAGCTCAGATGACCACAGGGCCACAGGCAGCTAGGCGGAGGAGTGGAACTTCACCTTCATTAGGTAACTGAGGCTCTTCTCGCTGAAAACATCCCTCAGGAAGCCCATCTCCTCCTTGTGGTTGGAGTCAGGCCTGAGCTGAGAGGTCAGCAGCGCCAGGGTTTCATGCAAACCTGAGGAAGGAGTAAGGAAAACAAGAGATAGCAAATGAAAGTGGAGGGGGACTTCCTGCCCCTGGAGACCCTGAATGGACCCTCAGACATCCCCAGGGTTCACAGGCAGGGCAGCTTCTAGCCGCTGCACCAGCAGTAGCTTGGTTTCCAGTCTTCAGGGCTGAGGCAGGCCCAGGCCCTGTGGGAGCACTCACCCGAGTCCTCTGATAGCACTGGCATGCCTGTGCCCTCTGGTCCTGGGCTCTCCCTGCAGATTGGGGGGAAAGGGTAGCACATTTGCTGAACAGTGATTACATATTTACCTAGGTCGTCTATAACTAATTTGGGGATAGAAGAAACAAAAAACTCCCTGCTCAACTGTTTTTCAGAGAGGAAGGAAAGAAAACTAAGATGTGTTGGGTGTCCCCAGTGCCAAGCATTCTGCTGGGTAATTTCATATCCATTTTTCTGAATCTGCACAAAGTCCTGAGGAACGGATACTAAAGTTCCCATTTTGCTGATGAAGAAACAGAGGCCTGGAGGGGTTCAGTAAGAAACTCATGGGCCAGCATCGCTGTTCAGATTGGCTGTTCCAGACTGGCTTTGGAGATGCCAAGCGGCCCTGCCTGACAGCGGTGCTCTCCCCAGCAGCCTCCCCCTCTTCACTGCTACCCTTCTATGAGGCCTTGCTTAAGTCCCCTTCAACAAGTACCCAGCTGGGCCTACAAGTCCCCTCCTTACTTCCCCACCCCCAGCCCCAACCCAAAGGAAGCCTCCGGAATAGAACGCGGTGAGGAGGAGGAGAAACCAAAGTCGGGTTTCTACTACGCTGGAAGGGGGGGCCCTGTCTCAGGGGGGCCCCCAGGGTACTCCGCAGCACGTGGAGCTCAAAAAGTCCTCCTTCCGAAGGGGACAAGGAGAGTCATGATTCATTCATTCTGCAAACATGGAGCCAGCCCGCTGCGCCGAGCACGAGTGACACTAAGAGGCGGAAGAAGGGTACCCGAGCCCTGCAGCCCCCTCCCCGCCACTCCGGACTCACCCCCTGCTGCTTCCCGCCGCGGCCCCCTACTCCCCGCGGGCCGCTAGGCACAGACTCCAGCTCGTCGCTCTCCAAAGGAACCTGTGGGACGAACAAGGAGCGGGCGACAGCGGGGGTCGCTCGGAGGCTGCGGGGCGGCGGGGATGGAGCAGGACGCACGGGGTGTGGGCGCGGCGAGAAGGGAGCTGGGGGCCGCGGGCTGGGGCTGCGGGCACCCGAGGGGCGGGGCTCGCCCACCCCCCTCCGCGGCGCCCGCTCCCTTGTCTGCTGCCCGCACCGCCTCCTACCTCGTCGCGCCGGGATCAGCGCTCGGTGACCGCGAGCCGCGCGGGAGCCCGGAGCCTCCGCCGCCGCTGGCTCCGCCTTCGCGGGCCCCTCCCTTCTGGCCGCGCGGGCGGGGGCGGCGGAGCGGCGGGGGCGCGGCGGGGCCGGGAGGGGCGGGGCGCGGGCGGCCCTGGCGAGTGGCTGCGCGGCCGCGAGGCCCCGGCGCCCCCTCCCCTCGCCCCTCCGCCTCCGCGAGCCGCAGCCCCCGCCCGGGCACGCAGCCAGCCTCCCTTCCGCCAGCGCGCGCCCCGCTCCCTGCGAGTGGAGGGCTGGACACCTGCTCCACCGAGACGCCGGTTTTGCAAACATTTATTGAGAGCCCTCCAAGTGCCAGGCGCTGTGCCAGGGTCTGGGGCTTCAAAGACCATCAAGGCAGAGACGTGGGTTTGAAGAACTCGCGAGCACGGGCGGGGGACCGGTCAGGCGCGAGGGCAACTCGCTGTAACAATGCGACGTGCTAGGAAAGATTTATCGCTGCAAGCTGCCCTGCGGGCGCGGAGAAGGGAGGGAGAAGCGGGGCTGGGAAGCAGGCGGCTGGGTACTGCCGGGGTGGAGGGGGTGGGGCTGCGTGGAAAAGGCTGGGCTTCTCCGAGGGGGTGAGTTCTGAGTGACCGCGACTGTCGCCGACTTCTAGGCTACCTCTTGCCCCAGGTGATCTTCAGATCAGTGCACCTCACATTAGCGCCTGAGACAGAGACCATTATTCTTTTGGCTCTGCAGTTGAAGAACTGAGGCTCAGGAATGGAAGGATGTGTATGGGGAGGACAGGATCCCCTGGGTAAGTGCGCAGTTGTGGACATTAGGGTGAGGAGTGGGCTCTCGGGTGTGTCCCCTTCCCTTAATCCAAGGAGCGGAGAACACAGAGCGCATCCTGGGAGGGGTGAACCAGAGATTCAGTCCGGGAGTAAGTAGAGCATGTCACAGAGAGAAAAAGAGTCCTGCAGGGCATGCGGAGGTTGGCAGAGGCAGCAAATGTCATGAAGATATTTCCCGTCATTCTTCGAAAAATATTTACACCAGCCATCCTCAAAATGAAATTTCTCTGAATCACCCGGAGCTTGTGTGGGGTCAGAGGAGTGCCCGGTTCTGTTCCCTCTGACAAGCTCCCAGGTGATGAGACGTGCTGGTCTGCAGACCACTTTGAGTAGAGAAAGACTATACCCATGCAAACACATTTTTACCTCGGGTACTTAGTTTTGGAAAATTATCAAGTCATCTGACCGTTTTTCCACAAAGGCACCAACAAATGGTATCAGAATTTGTGGGTGTGTTTGTGAGAACAGACAGACAGACAGAACCAAATCCCTACCTCACACCACATACAAAATTCAATTTAAAAGGGATCAGATACCTAAGTAAACTGATAAAACCACTAGAAAAAAAAATAACGTAGTTTTCAGTCTTGGGGTAGGCACAGATTTCTTAGGATACAAAAGCATGGACCCTAGAAATGATTGAGAAGTAGGCTTCATCAATTTCAGTTCATTAAAAAAAAATTCAAGAAAATAGGTAAGCCACAGACTATGAAGAAATGTTCATTATATATATGTACATGATGAAGATATACACATATATGAATGTGTGTGTATATGTAGAGTGTGTGCCTGGCATGTGCAGGGACCCAGGTTCCATCCCCAGCACCATATATACAACTATATATGTGTGTGTGTGTGTGTGTCTATGTGTGTGTATTCATCATATATATATATATATATCTGACAGGATTTGCACCTGAATGAGAACTCCTACAACTCAATAATAAAAAGACAAACAACCCAACTAAAAAACGGGCAAAAGCCCGTTTTCACAAAAGAAGATATGCAAATAACATATAGGCATATGAAAAATTGCTCATTCCAAAATCATTTCTCATTAGAGAAATGCAAATTAAAACTGTCTTAGTTCCTGCTGCCACAACAAAATGCCGTGCCCTGGGTGTTTTATAAATAATAGAGAATTATTGCTTATAGTTCTAGAGGCTGGAAAGTCTAAGATTAAGGGGCCAGCAGGTTCAATGTCGCTGAGGGCATGTTCCTTCAAGATGGTGCTATATGGGTGTCCTCATGTAATGAAAGCGATAGAAGGTCATCAAGGGATGAACTCTGTGCCCTCCCATGGTGGAAGGGGCTAAGGGAGCTAGGGTGCTCTCTTCAAGCTTTTTATAAGGGCATTAATCTGATTCAGATGTCCATCAACAAGTGAATGGATAAAAAAAATTGTGGTATATATATATATATATATATATATATATATACACACACACACAATGGAGTATTTACTCACCAATAAAAAGAAACAAACTACTATTCACAGATTATCCTCACCATGTAACAATACAGAAGAATGGCAAATACATTGGACAGAATGAAAAAAAAGGCAAATGTAAAAAGTACAATATTATATGATTCATTCAACCTTGTGGTCTTGCTACTGCCACTGCAGTCAGAGGCTTTGATTTGACTGGTCCAGAAACCCACTTTTTTATTGTTGCTGTTAGTATTATTATCGTCATCATTATAGAAATTATCAAAATTACCACAGAAGAGAGGGAAATTATCAACAGACCAATTTCAAGAGTAGAATTGTCAGGCTGAGCAGTAGAGCGCTTGCCTGGCATATGCAAGGACCTGGGTTCAAACCCCAGCACCACATACACGACACACAACTAAGTGTCAGGGAAATAAAGGTCACGTGAAAAACTAAATACAGTTGATTCTTACTTCTCTCCCTCCCTCCCTTTCTGTCTCTCTTTTAAGAGAGGGGACAGTGAGAGACAGAGAGGGAGAGAATCCGTTTTTGTTTAGTTTTTCACGTGGCTTTCTTTGCTCTGACACTTCATTGTGTACGTGGTGCCGGAATTTGAACCTGGATCTGAACCTGGGTCCTCGCGTATGCCACACAAGCGTTGTAACCACCAAGCCACTGCTCCAGCCCCAAGAAGGCATTCTTATGTGTATGAATTTAAGATGAACGCTTAAATGTGCATGGATCTTCAATCAAACCTCAAGGTCAACACCAAAGTCATTGACTAGCACACTGGATGTGTTGGTCAATAGGAATAGATGAGAAAAGAAATAACAGACACGGGCACTGGAAAAAAGGAGACAGTACAAAAGGAAGGTAAAATGAAAGCAAAATTTCAAACTAAAATAGCAAGCAGAAGATTAAACACCACGTTAAAACTTAATAGAAAAAGTGAAACGCCTTTTGATATATGGAGAAAAAATCTTTAAAATGCTAGTGAAGGGGTCTGGAGCAGCAGCTCAGTGGTACAGCACTTGCCTGGCATGCACAAGGACCTAGATTTGAGCCAGTACCATGTACACAACCAAGTGTTGAAGAAACTAAAACCAGATGAAAAAATAAATAGATTCTGTCTTTTTCTCTCTGTGTAACAACAACAAAAAAATGCTGGTGAAGGACACAAAAGACAAAATATAACTCAAATGGGTAGGGGAAAAAATTAAGGACAAGGACAATCCAGTAATGTAAATATGTACACTCACTCTAATATCTCCAAACCCGATTCAAGTCCAGTTAAAATATATAAGTGATTTTCAGAGGGAATTTGTTAAATGACAAAATGTATCAGGAAAAACAGAATTTGTCGAATAGCCAGAAAAATCCAAAAGAGAATTATCATAGGATCGGGGTGGTGGCATTAACCCCCTCAGACATAAAACATTGCAGATAGGAGAGCAGAATGTTGCGTACTAAGGAAGCAATCAATTGCTGGACGAATGGAACTGGATGTACAGGGGAAAGACACTAGTCTATGTATGGCCTTTTATTTTTATTTATTTTTATTTATTTATTTTGTGGCACTGGAGATTGAACTCAGGGGCACCATACTATTAAACTACACTCAAACTCTTTATTTCATTTTATTTTTTATTTTGAATTAGTGTCTCCCAGAGTTGCCAAGGTTGGCCTCAAATTTTGATCCTCCTGCCTCAGTCTCCTGAGTAACTGGGATTACAGGCACGTGCCACCACACCCCACAGTCTCTTAATTTTTGAGAAAGGTAACATGATATTGGGGGAGGAGGAGGAATTACTAAAATGAAACAAAAGTGTGGAGACCAATAGTACTAGTGACTTTTTTTTTTTTTTTAAGAAAGAGGGAGAGAGTGAGAGAGAATCGATTTTGTTTAGTTTTTCATGCGGCCTTCGTTGCTCCAACACTTCATCGTGTACATGGTGCTGGGGTTTGAACCCTGGTCCTCGCACATGCCAGATAAGTGCCATAACTGCTGAGCCCCCGCTTCAGCCTCTACTAGTGACTCTTTATGGATAAAAATAATTGAAACAAAGAAATCGAGCTAGCTAGATCCCTGCCTCACTCCTCACACCAAAATGCTTTCCACTAGTTTTCTTTTATGATCTTGCAATGAGGGAATCCTTTCTTTCATTCTTTTTCTTTTTCTTTTCTTTCCTTTTCTTCCCTCTCCCTCTCCCCCTCCTCCTTTTTCCTTTTTTTTTTTTTTTTTTTTTTTTTTTTTTTTTTTTTTTTTTTTTTTTTTTTTTTTTTTTTTGGCAAAAGTTCATTCTTAAATTTACAGCAAACTCCAAGACCACACTTCCTTCTAGCTGTGTGACAAAAGGTGTGACAGCAGGGAATCCAGATATTTAAATAGGAGTGGCAGCAAGGGCCACGTCCTTGCAGGCACACAGTTTACTCTGCCAAGTTTCTTTTCTTTTCTTTTTTAAAGAGAGAGGGACAGTGAGAGAGACAGAGAAAGAGAGAAACAACTTTATTTAGTTTTTCATATGGCCTTAGTTGCTCCAACACACAGTTGTGTAACTGGTGCTGGGGTTTGAACCCGGGTCCTTGTGCTTGCCAGGCAAGCGCCGAAATTGCTGAGCCACTGCTCCAGCCTCTCTGCCAAATTTCTTAATTCCACCTGTGGCCAGGGGCCCTTTCCCTTGGTTTTCTTTCCCTTTTATTTAGCACCTGGAGTTTCTTCCGGTTTCTGCTTAAAAACCTTACCTTCCTCATCTATCTCCTTGGCCTGCTGCTTGATCCATTTCAAGAGAATTTTGTCACCTTTGTGACCAGACTTGTTCCTGCTGCCCCTTCCCCAGACCTTGCTCCTGAGCAAAGCCTTTCTAAATCATTCCTGAGCCCTGGGATTAACCCTAAACCAAACCCAAATTAAAACAAGGTTTAATCCCAGGACTCAGGAGGCTGAGACAGGAGGATCATTAGTTCAAAGCCAGCCTCAGCAACTTAGCAAGGCCCTGAGCAATTTAGCAAGCCTTTGTCTCAAAATAAAATATCAAAGGGGCTGGAGCAGTGGCTCAATGGTTACTGCACTTGTCTGGCACACACAACTATGCGAGTTCAAACCCCAGCACCACGTACACAATGAAGTGTTGGAGCAACGAAGGCCACATGAAAAACTAAATAAAATTGATACTCTTTTTCCTCTCTCACTGTCCCTCTCTCTTTAAAATAAATAAATAAATAAATAAATATTTTTAAAAATGGAATAAATAAAATATTTTTTAAAAATGGGCTGGGGATGTGGGCTCAGCAGTTTGCACCTCTGGGTTCAATCCCTGGTGCAAAAAAAAAAAAGAAAAAAAGGTTATATGTGACTAAAATATAAATTATAATATGTAAACACTTTGTGCAACAGAATATTGTATGCAATACAATAAATTCCTTATTTAAAAGTGTTCATACAAGTCCATAAGAAAGATGAAAATATAGAAGAATGGTCAAAGAAAATTGATGATCTGCTACAAAAATAAACATACAGGGACTGGAGCGGTGGCTCAGCGGTTACGGCGCTTGCCCTGCATGTGCGAGTACACGGGTTCAAACCCCAGCACCCACGTATACAGCTAAGTCTCAGAGCAACGAAAGCCATGTGGAAAACTCAATAAGAATTGATTCTCTCTCTCTCTCTCTCTCTCTCTCTCTCTCTACTGTCCTTCTCTCTTAAAAAAAAAAAAAAAAACATACAGCCAAATAAATATACCCCAAAATGCACAACCTCGCTCATAATCAAAGAATTCTAAACCAGGGCAGAGTCACAGGTGTAATCCCACCTATTTGGGAGGCTGAGGCTAGAGGGTCCCAAGTTAGAGGCCAGCCTGAGAAATTTAGCAGGGCCTTGTCTCAAAGTAAAATTAGAAGGGTTGGAGATGTAACTTAGTGAGAAAGCACTTAACTAGCATGCTATATCCCCAGTATAGAAAAAGGAAAAATTCTAAACCAAAATAGAAAGTGATGTCCCTTTGTCACCTATTGTGTCAAAAACATCCAGTGCTGTGGAGGTTGTAAGAAAATAAATACATTTACACAACTGGAAAAAAAAATGCTAATTGGTACAAAATTTCTAGGTGACAATTTAGCAATATTTGATAAAATTGTCTATGTACCCATTCTTTAGCCTAGGTGCTAGTTAGACAAGCAGAGAAAGAGAGAAATTTGAGTGAATGAGATTTCAGAGCAGGAGTGCAGAGCAGAGAACTGAATGGCACAACAGCCTAAGTGACAGGAGGCCAGTGTTGGCCTAGATGGCCAGGAGCCCAGAACAGGAGTCACCTCACCCAGCCAAGGCTTGCTCAGAGTGTTCTGGAGTAGAGGCAACGGGAAGATGAGCCAGAGGAAAGGATGACTCCGGGGTCTGTCTTCACAAGGAGAAGAGAGTTTAGGAAGCATTACTTTGGAAAAGATAAAATGCCAGTAGTCCTTGAAGAGGTGACAGAGAGAATCTGTCATGGATATGTATGGCTTGCTTTGGAGTTCAGTCCGGACACCAAAGGGGAATGTGAAATTATTCCAAGAGGAGAAATGGGCTCATTCCCACACCTGCATCAAGAGGGGAGTTGGAGTCAGGGGAGAAGACGGTGGGGGAGTGCACGCCTGTAATCCCAGCGACTTGAGAGGGTCACAAATTCAAGGCCAGCCTCAGCAATGTCGTGAGTCACTCAACAAGTGAGCGAGACCCTGTCTCAAAAGTAAAAAAAAAAAAAAAGTGCTGGGGGCTGGAGTGGTGGCTCAGGAGTTGGAGCGATTACCTAGCATGCAGAAGGACCTGGATTCAAATCCCAGTGCCACAAACACAACTAGGTGTCAGAGAACAAAGGTCAGATGAAAAACATAAATAAAATTGATTCTCTCTTTCTCCCTCTCTCTCTTTAAAAATAAAATAAGTGCTGGGGATGTAGCTCAGCAGTAAAGTGCCCCTGGGTTCAATCCCCAGTACCATAAATAAAGGGGAGGGGGCGTTTGGAGGAGGCTGGAGAGGGGCAGGCTTAGCCCCATCACCATCTCAATCAGAAGCTAAAAATGACCGCAAATGCTTAATGTACAACTTTTTTTCTTACAACTTTTCTTATTGTTTGTAAGTTTTGTTACCCCATTTCTTTTTTTTTTTTTTTAAGGTTTAGTGTTGTGAAATAATGCACACACGAAAGTGCCTAAACAAAGCCACTTCACAAATTACTAAACACTGTGGGACCAACACCTGGGCGGAGAGATAAACATTGCCAGCCCCCTCCTACCCATGCCCCCTAGGACAGCACATCCTTGCAAAGATCACCTCTACCCTTTTGTAGTGACCACTTCCTTCCACACTCTGCTTCATGGCTCTAACGTAGCACAATGCCAGGTACTATGGTCAAATTTTATTTTATTTTTTTCCAGGACCAGGGATTGAACCCAGAGGTCCTTAACCACTGAGCCATATCCCCAGCCCTTTTTATTTTTTATTTGAGACAAGGACTCACTAAATTGCTTGGGGGGGGCGGCTCACTAAGTTGCTGAGGCTGGCTTTGAACTTGGGATCCTCCTGCCTCAGCCTCCGCAGCTGCTGAGATCACAGGTGTGCATGGTCTGGTTTTAGACCTCATATAAGTGAATGCATCAATCCACCTGGCTTTTTTCGCTCTGCGTTAGCTTTCTTCACAGTCTATCCGTGCTGTCTGTGATGTGTGCTGCCGATACTTTACTCCCACTCCGTGGGTGTCCTTTTACTCTATTTATGGTATCTTCTGATGAACCATATTTAATTTTAACATAGTCTATTTTATCAGCCTTTTGTTTTTGCTTTTTGGGGGGGTCTTCTTTTAAGAACACATTCCCTGGGGCTGGAGCGGTAGCTCAGCAGTCACAGCACTTGCGGGGCATTCACCAGTACACGAGTTCAAACTCCAGCACCACGTACACAACGAAGTGTCTGAGGAATGAAAGTCACATGAAAAACTAAATAAAGATTGCTCCTCTCTCTCTCTCACTGTCTCCTCTCTCTTACAGAAAAAAAAAAGAGAGAGAGAGAGAACACGTTCCCTGTTGGGTGCAATGGGTTGTGACTGTAAACCTAGCAAGGCTGAGTCAGGAGGACTGTCTTGCCAATTTAGAGACCCTGTCTCAAAATAAAAAATATAAAAGGGCTGCCGGGGGCTGGAGTGGTGGCTCAGCGGTTACAGAGCTCGCCTAGCATGCACAAGGACCCGAGTTCAAACCCCAGCACCATGTACACAACGAAGAGTTAGACCAACAAAGGCCACATGAAAACTTGAATAAAATTGATTCTTTCTCTATCTCTCTCTCTCTGTCCCTCTCTCTTTAAAAAAAATAAATAAAAATAAAAATCAATAAATAAAAGGGCTGCAGCTGCGGCTCAGTGGTAAAGAGCTCCTGGGTGCAATCCCTAGTAACACAGAGAGAGAACACTCTCCCTCCCCTACGGCTATGAAGATGAAGGTATTTTATACTATATTCTAAAAGTTTTATTGTTTTGCCTTCTACATTTAGTTCAATAATCCAGCTAGAATTGATTTTTGAGTATGAAGGGAGGAAGGATCCAGTCTCCCATTTTTTCTATATGGACATCTAAATGTCCCAACATGACTTACAGACCATCGCTCCCAGTACTCTGCTATGCCACTTTTGTCCTGTACTAAGTGCCTAATCCTTACCACCTCCCTTAGACCCGGGCAAGAGGGGCTGGGACACAGGTTTAACATTGTGAATATTATAAACATGCACACACATAAATGCATTAAAAGTGAATGGTGGGGGGGCTGGAGCAGTGGCTCAGCATTTACGGCGCTTGCCTGGCATGAGTGAGGTCGCAGGTTCAAACCCCAGCACCACATACACAATGATGTGTCAGAGCAATGAAAGCCACATGAAAAACTAAATAAAATTGATTCTCTCTTTCTCACTGTCCCTCTCTCTGTTAAAAAATAACGGAAGAAAGGAAGAAAGAGTGAATGGTGGACTGAGCATGGTGGTGCACACCTCTAATCCCAGAAGTTTGGGAGGCTAAGGCAGGAGGATCGCAAGTTCAAAGTGATCCTCAGCAATTTAGTGAAGCCCTAGCAACTTAGCAAGACCTATAAAAATTAAAAATAAGAAGGTCTAGGATGTATCTCAGTGGATATGCACTGCTGGGCTCAATCCCTGGTACCAAAACCAAACCAAACAAAAACAAAAAAACAAATGGAGTGAATGGTGTGTTTCTTCAGACGTGAAACACTTGCAACGATTTATTTCGTATTGCTGTGTCACATCCTCGTCTTCTTTCATTCTGAGTCTCCAATAACAGATATGTTGGACATTCTCATTTTATTCCCCATTATCTTTTCAGCTGCATCTAATCTGTTTAAAACCCATCCATCGGGGGTTGGAGCAATGGCTCCCAGTTTCGGTGCTTGCCTGGCATGTGCAGGGACACGAGTTCGAGCCCCAGAACCATGTACACAACTAAGTATCAGAGCAACAAAAGCCACATGAAAAACTAAATAAAATTCATTCTCTTTCTCTCTCTCTTTATAAACAAAAGACAAAAACAAAAAAACCACCCATCCATTGGCTGTGGATGACTCGTTGTTCTATTCTTTCAAATCTGCTATCACTTTTAAACTTTCCAATTCCCCGCCGAGGCTTTCAAGCTGGCTTTTGCCTCCTTGAACCCTGTAAGAACAGCCACTCCAATGTTCCCCCTGACTCCCCTCCCACTACCCAGGGGTCTGAGTCCTCTGTCGCCCACCGTCTCTGCACATTCTTGCTAGAGCATCTCGTCTCCTCATCTCCTTGGTGACCTTTGGTTATATTCTGGATAGTATTTGAAGAGGAAAATGGACTGTGAACAGAACTTGAGGTTTAAGTGGATGCCAATTTCCTTCTGAAAGGATTATTCATTGGTGCCTTTCAGGTACCTGAAGTTAAGGATCGGGAGGGTGCTACCAGACTAGGACCTTTATTTCTTTTTCTTTCTTTTTTTTTTTTGGAGGGGGGGGTTACCATGGATTGAATCCAGGGGTCCCAGGGGCACTTAATCACTGAGTCACATCCCTCGCCGTGTTTCTTTGTTTCTTTTTTATTTTGAGATGGGGTCTCGCCAAGTTGCTGAGGCTGGTTTTGAACTTGCACTCCTCCTGCCTGCCTCAGCCTCCAGACCACTTTTTTTTTTTTAAGAGAGAGAGAAGGGGACAGTAAGAGAGAAAAAGAGAAAGAGAGAATCAATTTTATTTAGGTTTTCACGTGGCTTTCGTTGCTCCGACACTTTATTGTGCACCTGGTTCTGGGATTTGAACCCGCGTCCTGGCGCTTGCCCGGTAAGCGCCGTAAATGCTGAGTCACCACTCCAGCACCTGGACTAGGACCACTTGTAATTCAAGTTCAAAGCTTGAAGTTTCCCAGGACTGAGTGTCCACAGTAGCCTGGTTCATTTCCCCTTTTCCTCCAATACGGCTCTTTGAGGTCTTAGCCTGATATGATCAAAATATACCAGATTCCCTCCATCCCTGGAAGGCTCTAGCTCATCCCCGTCACTGCATCTTCTGAATCAGGAAATGCTCCCCAGGCTAAGAGCACCTTTCCGGATTTCTGTCCCTGTGCAGACTTCATCCTGCTAATCCCACATGTTCTTCTCAGCTCACCATGGCTCTTTTTCTTTCTTTTGTAACAAACTTTACTTATGTATTTGAACTTTATATTTTGGAATAATCTTAGATCCACAGAAAGGTTGCAAAGATAGCAGAGAGTTCCTGGATAGCCTTCACCCTGTTTCCCCTAGTGTTAGCATCTCACATAACCACCGACATTTGTGGTGACAAAGGAGTTAATATCGTGCATTACTATTAACTAGACTCCAGTCTTTATTAGCATTTCTGTAGTTTTTCCACTAATAGGCTTTCTCTGTTCTGGGATCTAATCCAAAATATCACATTGCATTTAGCCTTCAGTGATTCTGAGAGTTTTAAAAATATACAGTCATGGGGCCAGAGCAGTGGCTCAGTGGTTATGGCCCTTACCTGGCATGCTCGAGGACACAGGTTCCAACCCCAGGACCATGTATACAGCAAAGTGTCAGAGCAAAAAAAGCCACATGAAAAACTAAATAAAAATGATTCTCTCTCTCTCTCTCTTTAAAAAATTATTTAAAATAATGAAAAAAGATATGTATACTGTCATCTCCCAATACGCACAGGTGCTTGGTTCTGGGATTCCCCTTGAATACCTGAATCTGTGGATGTTGAAGTCCCTTATATAAAATGGTACAGTATGGAGCTGGAACGGTGAGTTAGAGATTTCGGCGCTTGCCTGGCAAACACGAGGACCCGGGTTCAAACCCCAGCACCACGTACACAACTGAGTGTTGGAGCAACTAAGGCCATGTGAAAAACTCAATAAAGTTGTTCCTCTCTTTCTGTCTCTCTCACTGTCCCTCTCTCTTTAAAAAATAAAATAAAATAAAATGCTACAGTATTTGCGTATAACCCAAAACGTCCTCCATATCTATATTCCTTGCAATACCTGATACTAGGTAAATGCTCTGAAATAGTTGTGCTGTACTGTTTAAGAAATAATGACAAGAAAAAGTCCGTCCATGTTCAGTACAGACGCAACCATCTTAAGCTAAGTACGCGGTACGTGGATGAAACACAGGTGACCACGGCTCAGATAGCGCTGGAGACTAAGGATCCACAAAGTGATCACTCCTAATGTTTCCTCCCAGGAGGACAGAGCCCCACTCATCTTCGTCTCTCCCCACTCCTTCACTGATTTGACTGATAAGCTTGGAAAGAAATGGGCTGGAGCGGTGGCTCAGCAGTAGACCGCTTGCCTGGCATGCATGAGGACCCCAGTTCAAACCCCAGCATCTCACACACAACTAAGCGTCAGAAAAACAATGGCCAAAAGAAAAAAAATAAATAAAATTGATTCTGTCTCTTAAAAAAAAAAAACTTGGAAGGAAAAACAAGGCAGGCCTGCCCCTTTCCTTCCTATCCCGTGAGAGCCAGCTCCCTAAGTGTGCGCTCAGTCTGCCTGGCTGCGCCAAGGTGTTGTTTCGGCATTAGGGGACGTCTGGGGCTGCGGTGTGCAGCACTGCCTGTGATTGGGTGGAGTCTACCTAGTTCTGCGGTTCAGCATAAGGAAGCCCTCTCTCCTGTCCCCAAACCATATTACTATACCTGCACAAACACAGTACGCAAAAGCCACTTGTTTGGTGGTGTTTTGATTTTTGTTATACTAGGAATCAAACCCAGGGTCTCATGCATGCCAGGCAAGTCCTCTACCACTGAGCCACACCCCCAGCCCCCAAAAGCATACTTATTTGTTCTGTAGATTTGTTCATCACCCGAGGCAGTGGATCTCAATCCAGAGTGATGTTGCCTCCTGTGGGGACTTTTGACAGTGTCTGGAGACATTTCTGATTATTGTAACCGGGGAAGGAGGAACTCCTAACATACAGTAAGTAGAGGTCAGAGATGTTGTTAAATGTCCTACAATACATAAGACTGCCCCCACCACAAAGAACTATCTGCCCAAAGTGTCACTAGAGCTGAAGCCTGAAAACTCGTATCTAAGGGCACCAAACGACTATCTAAGACCAACTGAAGTGACTCAGTCCAAGCAAGTCCAAACCGAGGAACTGAACCAGGGTGACTATCAAAGATCAAGGAGTTCAGTCTCCTCATCCAGCCACTCCACCTCTGACAGCTGAGCCACTCTTGGGCACACAGCCCTTGCTGAGGATGCAGGGAGGCTTCTGTGAGCCCAGGAGCCCGTAGCCCTCTGTACTGTCCCTGGGGCAGTGACAGCAGGGCCATCCAGGGTGAGACACAGGACACCAATGTCCTCTCCTCTCAGATCCCAAAAACTCACCCTGGGGTCCATCCATTGGCCCCCATCAGCTCCAGGGTGTGATCCGGGTGCAGGGCCTCCATCAGCACCCCACTCACCCTTCTCCCAATACTCGCTCCACTCCTCAGCCAGGAGCGGCTGGGTTTTGTTCTATTGTTCTAAGGACCAGGAGCGCTCAACCCCTGAGCCACATGCCCCGGCCTTTTTAATTTGTATTTTGAGACAGGGTCTCGCGAAGTTGCTTAGGGCCTCACTAAGTTGCTATGGCTGGCTTTGAACTTGCCACCCTCCAGCCTCAGCCTTCTTAGACACTGGGATTATAGACGTGTGGGGGCACCCAGCAGGAGGAGGCTTTTTTTTTTTTTTTTTTTTGAGAAGGACAGAGAGAAAGAGAAAATCAATTTTATTAAATTTTTCACGTGGCTTTTGTTGCTCTGACACTTCATTGCATACGTGGTGGTGGAGTTTGAACTCCTATGTCCTCGCGCAAGCCAGGCAAGCATGATACCACCGAGCCACAGCTCCAGCCCCATGGAGGAGCTGTTTTAAATGGAGCCCTCCAGCCCAGCTTCTGGGCTAGGTGTGTGGCTGGTAGGCTGGAGGGGCAGGACATTGGAATATGCTGGAAGAGACCAGTGATGATTCAGGTCAGACCCAACTCCCTCTTCATATAAGTAAAACATTTGATAACACTTCCTGTCCTGTCCTGAAATGACAATCATGCCTTCTCACACAACTTTTTGTTTTATATTTTTAGAGAGGGACAGTGAGAGAGAGAAGAGAAAGAGAGAATCAATTTTATTTAGTTTTTCATGTGGTTTTCGTTGCTCTGAGGCTTCATTATGTACATGGTGCTGGGGTTCGAACTCACATACTCACGCATGCCAGGCAAGCGCCGTAACTGCTGAGCCACTGCTCCAGCCCCTCACACAAATTTTCAAGTCATAATATGATGCCCAAATTGTACTAGGGAGGAAAAAAGAGGGAAAACAATTCATTACCAAATAATATATATTTCAAAATGTCAATGCACAGGCCTCTTGACACTAGAAAACATAATGAACTACCAGGTGCTTGCCCCTTCTTGTAAGGAATAAATTAGGCTTTAAGAAAAGTAGATTTGGAATTATTCTTTATAAGGATGAAATAAATAAAATGCAGAGATATTTTATGAGACTCTAGAATAAATATTATTTTAATTAATGTTTCTTTAAACTGCAAAGCCTGATTACTTTTGTGTAATCTGCACACGCATAAAGGGAGCCTAGGTCTGGGCTCAGATCTTGTAACAGTGTTTTCATGACTTGATGTCCCTGCTCATTAAACGCAGCAGTGCCGTCAATCATTGTGAAACCAAAACACCTTGCCCGCACGTTACCGAATCACGTGCACAATTCTAGAACCAGAGTAAATGTTTCCAGTATTAACCTGCCCTCTGGGCAAAATTCCAACTGTATACACAGAAGGAAATATGCCAAAATATTAACAGTGCTTTTCTAAGACAGAAGGGAAATTACGAGAAACATTTCCATTCTTTTCTCTTTGTTCTTAGATCTCTGTATTGTGTAAAATTTTTCCTTGTTACCTGTATGAGCTTTGCAATCAGAAGAAAACCAGCAGAGAGCTCTTTTGGAAAACAATGTATCAGGGCTCCCTCTAGTGTGCGTGTTTGTTTATTCCTTTCCAGGAGGATTCAAATCTGCGATGGGGAAACCATTAATTCGCTTGGGTTGTGCCGAGACAACCCCAGCCAGCTCGCTGGGGACTAGCCTAGCAGGGTGGCGACCGGTGGCTCCAGGGTAACTGGCTCCGTCTGCTCCGCTCAACTCTGCCTGCACCGCCACCCCGCGGTCAAGGGCGGTACTGCGCCCCAGGGCGGGGAGATGGCAGCAGAGGAGCAATGGGTCCTGCCGCAGCGAACCTGAGCTCTGTACCACTCACCACTTGGCAGTGTGATGAGGTTTGCAGAACCCAAATCTCAGAAAAATGGCAGTTGCGGGACTGGAGCGGTGGAGCAGCGGTTGCGGCGCTTGCCTGGCTTGCTCGAGGACGGTAGTTCAAACCCCAGCACCACGTACACAATGAAGTGTTGGAGCAACGAAAGCCACGTGAAAAACTAAATAAAATTCATTCCTTCTTTCTCTCGCGCGCTCTCTCTCACCGTTCCTCTCTTTTAAAAAAATGTCAGCTGCATATATAAAATATATGTGCTCAAATGAAATTAAAAATAGTGAAATATTTGTGAAAATATATTTTAATTAAAAAACAGTTCTTTAAAAGCACTTTAATGTAAGCCACTAGTGGCAGGTCTAAAAATGATTTTTCCAAACAGTGAGAAGCATACACTATATTTTGAGATATCCAATATCCTCAACAACTTGATATGCTGGAGTCTGAATTTTTATTGGAAACAGTCACAGATACTACTAACACTACATTCCTAATAGAAGAAAAAGCTAAATGTCACTTGGAGGTTCGTGAAGGCCACTATGTAATTTTTTTCCCATCCAAGTGCATGGACTCCCTGAATTCTACCTACAGATCCCTTGGGGTGCATGAACCCCAGGTTAGGGCCTGGGGGAAGGGGCACAGGTTGAAGAACCTCTTGCTTCCATGGCTAGGGAAGTGACCACAGGGTTGATTGGGGGCGGGGGTGTGGAGTAAAGAGAAGGGCAGTTTCACTTCCCTCCCTCTGAGTGTGCTTGGGGGTGACCCGCATGCCCCTCCCCTCCCTTCCTTGTCCTGACGGAATGCCTCTGCAAGAGAGCCCCTGTGCGCTCTGGAGAGGAGCTCACAGTTGCCAGCATCTGCTCCTGAGGTGACCAGCACCCACCATGCGACCTCTGGTCCTGCTGTGGGGCTGCCTCATGCTCCCAGGTGAGATGGGGGGGGGCATGGGAAGAATGGAGGGCTCATGCCTGAGCTCACCCAAGGGGTCTGCAGAGAGAGGACCTCCAGAATCAGGGAGCCCTGTTAAATTCAGAAAATATTTGTGGAATCTCTGCTGTGTGGCTCCCAACAACCCTGAAAGTTAAAGGATCACCATGCTGATCAATCCACAGGCCTGCTTTTGTTTCTTTAGCTGTTAGCATTTAAAATCAGGATGCATCTTATAACTGATATCAGTTGTTCGGTTGGCAAAGTCTCCCCACCCTGGCTGTGGTACGGGGGATTGAACCCAAGGGCACTCTGGGGAGTTACATCCCCAGCCCTTTTTATTTTTATTTTGAGACAGGGTTTCTGCTAAGTTGCCTCATCAGGCTGGTCTCAAACTTGTGAATCTCCTGCCTCAGCCTCCAAGGTCGCTGGGATAACAGGCGTACGCCACTGCAACAGGCATCAGTTGGTACATAAAATTAGTGGTACATAAAATTATGGTGTGTCTTACATAGGACAGCTTCTCATCTATAAATCACATATAAACATCATCATCTATAAATGAGAAAATTCAGAGGCCCAGAGAGGTCAAGCAACTTCCCCAAAGTCCACAGCTACTAGCTGGCAGTGCTGAGATTCAAACGCCCAGCTGTGTGAATCTAGAGCTGGGTGGTCCCCGCCCCCCAGTATTCCAGATTTAGGGAAAGAGCAGCATCCTTGTGCCAAAGTCTCCCTGAGGCTGGGAAAGTACTGTCTTCAGGGCTGCTCTAGAATGACTGCCTCCTGGTAAAGCAGAAACTTCTGATATGGACCCTGATACCTGGACCCAGGGAAGTCCCACCTCCATCTCTGCTGTGGTTTTGATACTGAAAGCTTGGTCCTTGTCCCCAGTGCAATGCTGATCCAATAATGAGGATGAGGTTTTGAGAAAAAAGAAAAAGTTTTATTGCTTTGCTAACAAAGGAACACACACAGGGGACTGGTGTCCCAGGAGCTGTGATTCTAACTGCCAGGGGGAACAGTGGACTTTTAAAAGGTGGGGATTACAAAGGCTCCGGGTGTGCCCTCTCGGGAGATTCATCTGTAGCCTTGAAAGACAGATGTTTCTTAGATTCAGCCCCAAAGCTGGATTTCCTTATTCCTGTGGTCAATGAGCCAAAAACCAGCTAACCCATCCTAGGACAGGAAGGTTAATCTTGCTTCCTCCAAGGTTAGGGTGGGGTCAAGGGAGACAAGGAAGGAAAAAACAAGCTAATTTTTAAATAAGCCACCAGTGGCACAGCAGCAAGGGGGACACTCAAAACATGAAGGGAACCCCTGTTACAGTTTCAGGTTATGAAGCCCTAAAAGGTCCAAAGGAGATCAGTGGATTTGAAGGTGACACCGTGTCTCTAAAGTGCACCTATGGGGAAGAACTGAGGGAGCACAAGAAGTACTGGTGCAGGAAGGCTGGGATCCTGTTCCCCCGCTGCGCCAACACCGTCGACTCAGAAGAAGGCCAAGAGATAACACAGGGCAGGGTGTCCATCCGCGACAGCCCCCAAGAGCTGGCGTTCACTGTGACCCTAAGGAACCTCACCCTGCAGGACAGTGGGAAGTACTGGTGTGGGGCCCGTAGACTGGGCCTTGATAAGAGTTTCCTGGTCTCTCTGATCGTCTTTCAAGGTAACAAACTCCTCTCTTTTCCTTGCCTGGGGGACAGGAGATGCAGAGGGGAAGAGAGAGCCCCACAGGTCATTAGCAATGAGTCCACTTTCCTCTTGCAAAAGGTTGGGGGGGTGGCAATCCTGGAACCAGCCTGCCTCTCAGGCATCTGAAGGACTCAGTGACATCATTCCAGTCAAGCATTGAGCTGCAATGGGGGTCTCAGCTCTTCATTCACTCTTGCTGCCCGAGGTCACACCACTAGTAGATGGCAGAGCAGGTGGAACCCAAATGTGTCAAACTTTCTGCTCAGGGCCTTTCTTCTCCACCCAGATATGCTGGAAGGAGATAGCCATGGTTTGGGGACAAGATGGTCATCCCAGGGAATAAGGAAGACCACCTTCTCTCCAAACTGCCCCTGGTGTCAGAGAGATTCCTGCAGCCTCCTGAGGCTAAGCCAACCATTGCTGCATCCCAGACCCAATGCATAGCATCACCTAAGCCGGGGCCGTGCTGGCTTCTTCCAGTTTGAAGCCTCAGCTCCCCATCTTGGTCTCCTCTTGCCCAGATCTTCAATTCCAAGGACAGGTGCTAGGTGTGCCTGGCAACCAGCCTCTGGTTGACTGAAAGAGGTACTTTTTGAGCTTGGGGACACTAGGGAGCTGAAGCTGGAACCATAGGGATGGAGCACCTCTCTGGGAGCCAAGAACCTCTTCTGGACCTGCTGATCTAACAGAAAAGAGGCCAGAGAGGGCCCTGGGCTATGGGCAGCCCCCGTATGCTGCTGGTCAGAGAAGGCAAGGTAGGTCTTTGAATACCCACTTCTCAGATGGGAGGCCAAGTTTCCAAGAGACCAAATGATTTGATCTCTCCAAGAGAATGAAGTCTCATGGCAGGAAGTGGAAGAATCAGGATTCAAATGCAAGTCATTACCAGCTTTGGTCTGTTCTTTTCCTCTCATAGGCCCACAGCAGGGAGCCATCCTGACCCATCCTCAGCAGCTCCAGACCTGTGTCATCCATGAGTCTCTATTTTAGTTTAGGAAAATAAACTCAGAATAATAGCAGCATCATCAAAACTACATTAATAGGGGCTGAGGGTATAATTCAGTGGTAGAATACTTGCCTAGCATGTGTAAGGCCCTGGGTTCAATCCCCAGCATTACAGAAAACACACACACACTATCTGTTCTGCATGACTTATAAGAATCTCTGATCTCTTTGAATTCTTACCAGTATACAGACCTAATTTTTACATAGTTGTGATCAAGTTTCCCTGTTTTAGAGGTCCTCTTGTGGTAGATACTCCTCCTCATTTATAGTTACTAATCTGCATATAATATAGGCATTATTATATTAATCCTCCTGTGTCAGACCTCATTAGCTTCTCTCTGGCGACTGTTGGGATACTGAAAATGAAGATGACCTAACATTGCTTGCTGGTAGATGTTTAACAGCAGACAGAGGAGGAGGATGCTGTGGCTTGTGATGTTTGCCACCAACAATTTAGCAACCAACCGACAAAATCCCCCAAAAGTTAACAATCTGCTCTCCCACCCAATGTGAGCCCTCTCCAGCCCACTTTCTTTTTTTTAAGAGAGGGACAGTGAGCAAGAGGGACTCAATTTTATTTAGTTTTTTAGGTGGCCTTCATTGCTCTGACATTTTGTTGTGTACATGGTGCTGGGGTTTGAACCCGCCACCTCACTCATGCCAGGCAAGCGCTGTAACTGCTGAGCCGTTGCTCCAGCCCTCTAGCACACTGTTGAAAATAATGGAATATGGGGCTGGAGCGGTGGCTCAGTGGTTACGGAGCTTGCCTGGCATGTGCCAGGACACAAGTTCACACCCCAGCACCACATACACAACAAAGTGTCTGAGGAATGAAAATCACATGAAAAACTAAATAAAAATTGCTTCTCTCTTTCTCTCTCTCATTCTCCCCTCTTTCTTAAAAAAAAAAGGAATATTTAGCAGAATTTCCAGAAAGTTCCAAACAAGACAAGTGCACTCACTACCACTTTTTTAATCCATCATTACTTTTTTTTTTTGATCTTTATGATGAAGATTTTTTTCTTTTTTTTATTTATTTATTTTTATTAGATGGATATAGAGTTACAATTGAGGGGGAAACATTATCAAACATTCCAGAACAAATGTATATATACTTAGTTATCCAGGGCTAATGCCATGTCATGGATGCCCAGCTTGGGTTCCCCCTGTTACTGTTTCCCCCAGAAGAACCCCTGAGTTAAATGGGTATCTCGTGGAGGTCAGAGATCTCCTTCTGAGATGATTCCCATATTCCCACCCTCCAGTCTCCTAGGTGTTCTTCCTACACCCTCCCCAACCCCTGTCCCCCTCCCTACGCCTCCAAGTATCCTAGGGAGTCATCTCCCTGTTGCGTTGAGAATCATACAATTTGAAGTTATTGTTAGTTTAGCCGTCTAACATACTGCTTCCCAATGTATTCTAGCTTCCACAGATGAGAGAAACCATTCGGCCCTTGAGTCTCTGAAATTGGGAGACTTCACTTAGCATGATTCTTTCCATCTCCATCCATTTGATTTCAAAAGCCATAATGTCATCTTCTCTAATGGCCGAGTAGTATTCCATTGTATATATGTACCAAAGTTTTTGTATCCACTCGTCAAGTGAGGGGCATCTGGGTTGGTTCCATAGTCTAGCTATGGTAAATTGAGCTGCTATAAACATTGAGGAAGCCACATCGCTATAATACGCTGATTCTAACTCTTTTGGGAAAATACCCAGGAGTGGGATAGCTGGGTCATAAGGTGTTTCCATCCTTAATTTTTTGAGGATTCTCCACACTGCTTTCCAGAGTGGCTGAACCAGTTTGCAGTCCCACCAGCAGTGTGACAGTGTTCCTCTTTTCCCACAGCCCTGCCAGCATTTGTTGTTCGTATTCTTCATTTTTGCCACTCTAACAGGAGTGAGGTGGTATCTCATTGAAGTTTCGATTTGCATTTCCCTTATAACTAATAATGTAGAGCATTTTCTCATATATTTATGGGCTTTCTGGACTTCTTCTGGTGAGAAGTTTCTTTTAAGATCCGTAGCCCATTATTACTTTTTTTTTATTTATCATTACAAGAGAGAGTTATAAATATGGAAAGTAAAAGACAAATACTCTTTGTTTACAGAAGATTTTATCATCTACTTAGAAAAATCCAAGAATAAAGTAACCTAGTGTTAGAATAAAGAATGGCAGAGAGTGGCTAGAGCGGTGGCTCAGCGGTTTCGGCGTTTGCCTGGCAAGCACGAGGACCCAGGTTCAAACCCCAGCACCACGTACACAACTAAGTGTTGGAGAAACTAAGGCCATGTGAAAAACTAAATAAAGTTGTTTCTCTCTTTCTCTGTCTCTCTCACTGTCCCTCTCTCTTAAAAAAAAAAAAAAAAAGAATGACAGGAGCGGTGGCTCAGTGGTTATAGCACTTGCCTAGCATGCGTGAGAACCCAGATTTGCACCCCAGTACCACATACACAGCTAAGTGTCAAGAAAAAAAAAACAGATGAAAAGATAAAGTTGACTCTCTTTTACTCTCTTTCTCTCTCACTGTCCATCTCTCTATTTAAAAAAAAGAATGGCAGAGAAAGGGGGAGAGTCTAGGCTGGCCTGATAGACATGCGGGAGCTCAGCAGTTGGGTTTCTGCCTGCCATGCTGGGCACTGAGGATAGGCATTTTGCCCTGAAGGGATCCCAGTTAGCACCCCTGGAGGTTCCTGCAGGTATGTAGAGGAAAAGGGGATTTGGCCCTCCATATTCTTCTTTTTCAAGAGAGTTGTGTGTGTGTGTGTGTGTGTGTTTAATTTGGTTTTGTTTTCCCTTTATTTGTGTATGCAGTGCTGGGGATCAAACCTGGGACCTCGCACATGCCAGGCAAGCACTGTGCTGAGCCACCACTCCAGTCCCTTGCCCCTCCATATTAAGCAGGAGCTGACTTTTTGAGCTGGTGGTGAGAACAGAAAGAAGTGTGTTAGGCAGAGATGGGAAGGAAAGGCATTGCATGCAGAGGAGCTGCATGTCGAAGGCATAGCAATGGGCGGGAGGCTCATACAATGGAGTAGAGGGCAGCTGGGGCACTTGCATTGGTGGTGTGAAGTCTGAGTTTTTGTTGTTGGTTTTGGTTTCTTGGTACTGGGGATTGAACCCAGGAGTGCTTAACCACTGAGCCACATCCCCAGCCCTTTTCTATGTTTATTTTGAGACAAGGTCTAGTTAAGTTGCTTAGGGCCTCGCTAAGTAGCTGAAGCTGGCTTTGAACTTGAGGTCCTCCTGCCTCAGCCTCCCAAGTCACTGGGATTACAGATGTGCACCACATGCCCAGCGTGAACACTGGGTTTGAAAGGCTTGCTATAGAGTTTGAACTTATGGGTAATGAGACGGTTCCTGCCAATGATCCAATGTATATCTTAAAATAGAACAGGCAGGGGCTGGAGCAATGGCTCAGTGGTTACAGCGCTTGACAGGCATGCATGAGGACCAGGGTTGGATCCCCAGCACCACATACATAACAAAGTGTCAGAAAAACAACAACAACAACAACAAGAAAAAAAATGAAAAAATAAATTTAAAAAAAAAAGGAAAGAAAGAAGGAAACTGGCATCTGTGTGAAGGGTGGCAGGAAGGGGCCGGCTAATGAGCCCTTGAGAGGCTGAGAAACTGAAGGCCCCAGCTAAGCCGGAGTCCACGGGACTAGAGGAGGGAGAAGCACCAGGCTGTGGCTCGCCTTGGCTGAGAGGAGAAGAGGGTGTTGCTCCGAGCCTGTCGGGTTGGCAGGGAGGGGTGGCAGGAAAGCTGCCAGCTATTCCCTAGGAAGGTCAAAGGGTTGGTTGGATCAGCAGCCCAGGGCCTCCCCTGAGAACGGCCTCTCCCTTTCCTCTAGGGCCCTGCTGCCCGCCAGCCCCAACTCTCTCCTTCCAGCCTCTTGCTACAAGGAGCCTGCAGCCCAAGGCCAAAGCTTGGCAAACTCAGCCCCCGGCACTGAGTGAGTGAATGGCTTGTCTGCCCCTCCTCCACCCATTTCAGGATGCACCAGTGAGTTCCTACCTGGTGCCAGGTGCTATGTTTTATTGCCATCCAGGTGTCCCCAACAAGCCTGGGAGGCAGATTGTCTAGCTTGGGAATTAGAGGCTCAGAGGGGTTAGATCACTTGTTCAAGGTCACACAGGAGGTCACAGAGCCCGGAAGTGGCCACATCCTGACTCCAAAGCTCATTCTCTGCTTCATCAGTGGTCTGCTGGGTGACCCAGAAAGGCTGGGCCTTGGTGCCTGACTACTGGACTCATCCCTGCCACTGTCCTACTGGCTTCTGGCTGTTGAAGGAGGTCAAGGCCTTACAGGTGGCAGGGCATGCGATGCTGATAGGAGAACTTGCCCTTCCAGTGAGGGACGAGGTGCCAAGGGGCTGGGAGTGGTGGGGCAGGAGCAGGAAGGCGCCTGCTATGGTACTGGAGTAGGTCATGCAGGAGGACAGAGGTGTCTGTCAGCTGGTCTGCTTGCTTCACTTCACGTGCCTCTGTTCGCTAGCTGGGAGGATGCTCTGAGACAGTGGTCCTGGGGAGGCTTGACTTCAGGGGCCAAGAGTTCAGGAGCCAAGAGTTCGTGGGTCAAGGGTCAGTCAGGGAGACTGCGATTCAGGGAAGGTACTGAGGCGTTGCTTTTGGACTTGTAGCTTCTCCTGGTCTCCGCCTGATAGTGACCACAACCAAACAGGGGAAGACAGAGGCCTCGGCCTCTCCGGTCACAGGGACAGTTCCGGCCCAGCACGCAGGAACCTCCCCACACACAGGAACTTCTCGGTATGCAGGGACCTCTCCTCACACAGCGACCTCTCCTCACGCAGGGAGCTCCCGCCCAGCCACGCCACCGGACTTCACCCTGCTAGAGGACACCAGTCCTGTCCCCAGCAGCAGCAGCAACAGCAGCTCCAAGTCCAGGTGAGTCCAGGTGACCAAGGTCACCCTTCAGGCCATCACTAAACTACAAGACATCTTTGAGCCAATAAGTCCCTAACACTCCTTCCTCCAAGTATCCTCTTGCCATGGCCACTGGCCTCCTGTCTTGCACTATAGGATCCCACTGCCCTGCTGCCTGGGACACACGGGCTCTCCTGAGCTGAAGAGCTCACGGCAGCCCCAGGCCCACCTCCCTTCCTACCCAGGCTCAGGTCAGCCACCCCAGCTGAGAAGTTTGTGCCTGAGCCCAGTGCTGTGCATAAAATTATGGAAGCTCCCGACCTTTGTCTTTGAGCAGCTGGAGCCCAGCCTGAAGCGCGGGTCCTAGGGTTCTAACTGCGCTCTGTTCCTGACTAGCTAGCAGGTCCACACTCAGCTGCAAGTGTCTCGTGGTGTTGAAAGCAGGGACTGGGGGTCATTTCCAACCCAGACAAGGCACAGCTGATGGGTTGGCTAGACACTGTGGTCCCCGGTGCCCTCTGACCTCTCGGAGTCAAGGGACCTGACGCCTCAGAGTCAGAATGCCCTGTTGCCTAGCGTGCAGGTGCCAGTGACACCTACCCAGATGTGGGCTTCACCACATACCACTGTGCAGTTCGGCAGGTCACTTAACTAAGCACACGCCGGCAAGGTTCTGTACGAAGTAAGCACCGTGCAATCCCAGCTCGGCTGACCCTCACGACAGGAGGGAATTGACACCCTGGGAGGTTAAGTCACTTGCCCAAGGTCACCTTTCTAGAAATTGATGGAGCCAGGGTTCAGACCCAGCCGGCCCGGCTTCAGGGTCTGAGCTAATTGAATGGTGTCTGCGCGTGCCAACGGCAGTAAATGCTCTCTGCCAGTCTTTGTCACATTGAATTGGATTCCACACTGCAGTTGGCTCTTCCAACCCCCACATGGGCCCCAAGGACATAGATGGCTGATCTGGTGACAGCCACCAGGCTCCTTCCATCTCGCCTCCAGGATGTCCATCCCAGTGGTCCGCATATTGGCCCCGTTTCTGGTGCTCTTGTCCCTACTGCTGGCTGCAGGCCTGATTGCCTTTGGAAGCCACATACTCCGGTGGAGAAAGAAAGGTGAGCAAGGGCAGGTGGGAGGAGAGTGGGAGGGGACCTCGCTGACACCTGCCGTCCCTCACCCACCCTGGGAACACCTGTAGCCTGAGTGTGTCTGTCTGAGAAATGAGCCTTCAGAGCCCAGCTGCTACCTTCCGGGAAACCACAGGCAGTGGGCACCGGGAAGCAGTAATTCAAACGGGGAGCGGAGCAGGGGGTTGCTCAGCTTCCTTCTGGCCACGCTCACCTATCAGTTCTCTCCCTGGTCCATTCTCCACCCGTCCAGCTCCCTGTTTGGGAACTGACCAGGGGGCTGCAGGACTGAGCACTTGAACCTGAACAGGGCAGACATCACCTGCCACTGCATCTCCAAAGGTGCCCAGTTCCTTTCAGAGGCTTCAGTTTAAATCCTAGTTCTGTCACTTCTTAGCTCTGTGACCTTAGACAAGGTACCAAATACCCTGAGCCTCAGTTTCCTCAAATGACAGATATATGTCCAACAAGAATAGAATGCAAGTCACATATGTAATTTAAAATTTGCTAGTAGCCACATGGAAACAAACTTAAAAAACAAAGGAGTGGGGTTGGGGATTTAGCTCAGTGGCAGAGCGCTTGCCTAGCATGCTCAAGGCCTCGAGTTCAGTCCTCAGCCCTGAAAAAAAGAAAAAAAAAGTAATGAAGTTAATTTTAATTATATAGTTTATTTAACTCAGTATATTGAAAACATTATCAATTCAACAAGGAATCAATATAAAAATACTAGTGAAAGCCAAGTGTGGTGGCCCACACCTGTAGTCCCACATACTCAGGAGGCTGAGGCAGAAGGATCTCAAGTTTGAGACCAGTCTGTTAAAAAAAAAAAAGTCTAAAAATATATGTATTTGATGCATATCAACATTTATTTTTTCATACTGAATCCTTAAAATCTGGTACGATTCTGGTACATTCTGGTGCTCGATGGCCTCGTGTTGCTTACAGCTTGCTGGGTGGCACAGATCAAGAATGTTAGTGAAATAATAGTAATAAGAGCTAGAGGGGCAGGCACCGTTCTGCCGCTTGTAACGGTCATCTCTTCAGTCATCTCAGGACTGTGGTGCACTCCCACTTTACAGGGAAGGAAACCAAGGCACAGAGTGATTAAGCAACTTGTCCTGTGTTTGCAGAGCTCGGAAGTGACATGCACTGACATGTCCCAGTGAAGGAGGCCCTGGAGTGTCCCCATGACCTTCAGGATGAAATGACGATTTTGCCCAAGAGCCCAGGTCCTTTCTAATTCTCCCTATTGAATTAGAATCTGCATTTTAAGAAAATGTCCAGAGTGATTCTTGCATTCATCAGTCATCTGTTGCTATAATAACAAATACCTGAGATAATCAACTTATAAAGAGAAAAGGTTTGTCGTGGCTCACAGTTTTAGAGTTTTCAGGCCATGATCAGTCAGTCCTGTTCCTTTGGGCCGGTGGCAAGGCAGAGCATCATAGAGGGAACAAAATCACTCACCTTGTAGACAGGAAGTGAAGGACAGTGAGAGGCTAGGACACCCCCTCCCATGACATAAATATTCCTACCAGACCCCCAGGGGTTCTTACATGCCAGGCAAGCACTCTACCACTGAGCTGCACCCCAACACTTTCTATTTTATTTTGGGACAGGGTCTCACTAAATTGCCCAGACTGGCCTTGAAATTGGGATCCTCCTGCCTCAGCCTCCCAAGTAGCCAGGACTAGAGGTGTGTGTCACTACACCTGGTTTAAGCCCTACCTCTTAAAGATTTCCCAATAGACCAAGCTGGGGACCAATATTCCAATACATGGTCTTTTGAGAGACATTTAAGATCTGAGCTATAGCAGCTCTAAACACACAGAGAGATTTGAAAGCAATGCCTTAGCTCATAGATTAATTCCCCCAGCCACTTTCTGGCCCACATAAGGTGATCTCTACCTACTGACCTCCAAAAGGAGGCTCATTCCAAAGGGCTGAGCTGCAAGGGACTTCCTGCCTCCTACCCTCCTGCCAGCTCATTCCAGGAAGTCCCTGCCCCCAAGTGTGAGGGACCAGGGCTTTCTCTGCGAGCAGCTGCAGGCCATTCCTGGCTCCTCCTGCCTTCAAGGTATGCCTCCTGCATCTCTTTCAGCTCAGCTGGCCCTGGAGAAGACCCAGAAGAATGAGAAGGTCCACCTCCCAAACTTGGTAAGGACAGAGATGGGCAAAAGTTCCATCTGGGATCCCCTTGGGACTGGGGATTCCCTGGGCTTTGCCCACCTCTGTCTACCTCCTGGTCCTCCACGTCTGATGCAGAGGCAGGGCATGCGCTTCACCTCAGAGGAGGAATCTGTGTAAGTCCTGAGATCAGCCCTTCAAGATGTGAGCTGGACAGAGTGCCCATTATCACCCCTGATTTTCCACCATCTCCCCCAGGCCCTAGATCCTTTTTTCTTCACTTTCCAGACTCAGAGTGCTTCGGAACTGGGTTCAGATATCAGACCAGCCTTTCTCTCTCTCTCCCTCTCTCTCTCTCTCTTTTTCTCTCTCTTTTGGTACTGGGGGTTAAACACAGGGATGCTCTACCACTGAGCCACATCCACCCTTTTTAAGACAGGTCTTGCACAGGGCATGGTGGTACACGCCTGTAATCCCAGCGACTCAGGAGGCTGAGACAGGAGTATCTCAAGTTCAAAGCCAGCCTCAGCATCTTAACAAGGTCCTAAGCAATTTAGCAAGACCCTGTTTCAAAATGAAAAATAAAAAGGGCTGGGGATATGTCTCAGTGGTTAAGCAACCCTGGCTTCAATCCCTGGTATCAAAAAAAGAAAAAAAAAAGATGGGGTCTCACCAAGTTGCTTAAGGCCTCACTACATTGCTGAGGCTGGCCTCTGACTTGAGGCCATTGCCTCAACCTTCTGAGTTGCTGGGATTACAGGTGTGCGCCACCACGCCTGGCTAGTCCAGCCTTTCTCTAAATTCACCGCAAACCATCTGTCAGCACCTGGGGATCAAAGAGCTGTTGGGAATGCACAATCCCTCTAGAGCTGCCCGGGCACTCCAGCAGCTCCCCAAGAGTGTGACGACTACAGACTCTAATGCAGTTTTGCAAAAAGAGAAACTGAGGCCCTGAGAGGGCAAAGGTGTTGCCCAAGGTCACACAGCAAACCATGGTCCAAATGGAGAACAGGATCCCAGATTTCTTGTTTCCCATCTCTCCTCTTTCCAGAACACCCTGATGGTTTCTCTGAACCTTCCTTGGCTCTGAAGGTGGCAATGGCTGCCCTGTGACCCAGGCTGAGGGTGGTATCTGGGGATCAGGGGATTTAGGGAATGGGGGTCCCAAGCCCATCTTCCTGGAGAGGAGAACCTACCCTGAGGCTACTGCTCCAGGACCCTTCACCACCCTCTGCAGAAAGGGACAGGGCCCTTCCAGCCAGTGCTCTACTGGGGAGGGAAAGGGAAGGGCTGCAGAATCTGTTTCAGGAAACCGGAGCCCCAGCCTCGCCTGACCCCCCCCCCCACAGCTGTTTATCCAGGAGCCTCTACGCCCTGAGGAAAGGGGGCTCCTATCTCCTTCTTTCCTGGCGCCAACGAGGACAAAAGACTCAGACCGGACTCCAGGGAAGGCTGGGTGGGAATGGGCTCTTCTGCGGCTTAGGAAGCAGCTGCTATTGTCTCAGAACCTGGACAAGGCCCAAGATGGTCAAGGGCAGTGAGGGAAAAGTCATGAAGGCCCAAGGACAGCCTCACTGGCCACCTTCAGGGTGGGCCTCCTTCCTGCAGCCTCCGGGTGTGGGGACTGATCTGTGTGCCCCAGTGCCACACCTTCCTGCCTGAGGCACGTGCCCTGGCTCCAGGGAAGAGCCCAGGACCTACAGGCAAAGGAGCTCTGAGGGGTGACCCCTTGTTGGGAGGAGGATGGAACAGGGCTCCCCGCAAGGGGCAGAGGCAAGTGCCCTATGACCAGCGGAGAGCTTTCTTTACCTTTTGGCTTCTCTGTGACTATCAGCCGAGACTAGCACTGGAATTGAAAGGGTTCACAGTTTTCCTTGCCCACATTCAGGTCAAAGAGGGAAGGGGGCCATTTTACTTGTCCAGCAAGAGAGCCCAAGGGGATGCGAAAAAGCAGAGGGAAATGTTAGGGGTCACACTAGCATTTTCCCTCCGCACAGGTAAGTAGCTGGAGAAATTGTCATCTCTTCCTCTTTTCATTCATTTCATCCTTCTATTTATTTATTTTTACCAGAGATTGAACCCAGTAACACTTAACCTCTGAGCCACATCCCCGGCCCCTTTTATTTTTTATTTTAAGACAGAGTCTCAGTTATTCAGGACCTCCCTAAGTAGCTGATTCAGGTGAGGCTGACTTTGAACTTTCGATCCTCCTGCCTCAGCCTCCTGAGCCACTAGGATTATAGGCGTGCGCCACTGTGCCCGGCTCATTTAATCTTTTATTGAACTATGTATCAGAGGCTTTATGTATGTCCTGAATCCTCATAATTCCTAAATGGGATGGGTGTCATTATTTCTTCCACTTTACCCACAAAGAAATGGAGGTTCAGAGAGGGTAAGGACTTGCCTGCAGCCAACCAGCCTGAGAGAGACAGAACCAGGAGAGCTACCTGGGGTCTGTGAGTCTGGCTGCAAAGCCCTGGACCACCTGCACCCCTGAAGTACAAGGGGTTGGAAGAATGGAGCCAAGTTCATGGCTCAAGACAGTCCCCCAGACTCCTGAGAAAAACCCACCCTTACCCCCTCAGCATGGGAGAGCCATAGCCTGAAAGTTTCCTGTGCCATTTGTCACCCGATGATCTTTGAAGTGTCCAGCTTTGCCTATTGAAAGATATAATAAAACAAACCAGTCATTCCAGAAATTATTTGTTGGGTGATAAGTTGCTATGTGCGTAATTATTTTACCTCTGAGGGGACAAAGTTGGGTTTTTGTTCGTTTCATTGATTGTGATTGTTGTCGTCTTCCCCACACTGAGATTGTACCCAGGGAGGCTCTACCATCCCCAGATCTTTTTATTTTAAATTTTGAGAGAGTGTCTCGCTAATTTGCCCAAGTTGGCCTCCAACTTTCCATCCTCCTGCCTCAGCCTCCTGAGCAGTGGAGATTTCTGGTGTGAACCACTGTGCCCAGGTGGGGTGGGGGAACCTTATCCCCACTTTACAGCTGAGCTTTGGAGAGTTAGCTAGCTTCTCCAGCACCCTGAGGTGTAGGAAGTGGAAGAGCCACATGGGCTACGTGTGCTTCCTCTCACCCGTCCCTGCCTCACCCACCCCTTCCTGTGCTCGTTTCCCTCTTCTTGGTTCCTAGATCTTTCCTGGATGTTCTGACCCAGTCTCTCTCACAGCCCCTCAGTAATAGCTGGGTCCCTGAAGAAGCCACCATCAACCTTGCAGGGCCCACTGAGCCTCTCGCCAGCCCCAAGTCCTCTGTCAGTGCCTCCAAGAAGATCCAGTGCCTAAGCCAGGTGTGGACAGAGGCTCCCAGAGTCTGGAGCGGCCCTGTCTGACTCCACTCTGGTAATGGAGGGCGGGGTGGGCTTTTTCCTCAGCATCCTCTCCTCTAAGTCCATACTCTTGCAATTGCCCTCTTACCCCATCTTAGGCCTTTTCGTCTGGGAAGCCAGGGTGCTCACCCTCACAACCTTGGCCTGAACCTGGCCTGAGGCCATGAGGATGCTTTATAGGTCAGGTGTGACTGGGGGGCAGAGAGCGGACAGGAATCAAAGCCTGGGGTCTCTGGAGAGAATCTTGGTTCCCACGCTCCTGCAGATGGGCAGAGGCTCCGATCTTGTGGGAAAGGCTGGAGTGAACACAGCAGGTCTGGAGAACCTCCACCCCACCCTCAGGCTCTGCTTTTCGACCTCTACTCTTGTCCTTCCAGACTACAGAGGAACCGGAAGCCCTTTCCCAGGAGCCAGCAGAGAACCTCAACCCAGGGCCTCCCCTCCTGAGGTCTGAGGAGGAGCTGGGCCCCTCCAAGTTTGTCTCAGTATAACTGGAAGAACGCCCTCCTGGCCAGGCTGGCGATGAAACCGCATGGCTGGATTTGCACTGACTCTCATGACTTTCTGCCACAGCCTGGGAGCCCATCTGCCCCGACTCCAGGGCCCAGCCCGCCCTCCCCACACTCCCTTCCTGCATGGCTCAGCACGACCTAGAAGTGTTGGTCAGACCTGGAGCAGGCTGGGACCACTACGACATGTTCCGATCATGGGGTAGGACACGGCTGTGGACACTCCCCAGGGCCAGGCAGGACCCGGCATGTTGGGGTGTAGCCTTCACCCCTATTTCAACAGCTGCCCTAGGCGGATCTTGTTACTATTTCCATAAGTTCCTTCTGGAAGGGCTGCTAGGTCCTGCTTTGTTATGCAGAGTTAGAGTGGGTTGGAATGTGCCCCTACCTAGTTGTTAGTCTGTACTCAAAATCTGCATAACCCCTGGCAACTCCCTTAGAAGGATTATTGATTCCTTGGCTGTCTCCCCTCTTCCATATATAAAAACCCGTGTGCCTTAGTAATAAACGGATCCTGAGCTGCCATCAGCTGCGTGTGGTTGCCTCGTTTCCCCGGCTGGGAGGGAAGGGGTCCCCGGACGAGGGGGGACCTGGGTTCCAGCCGTCGGCACTCACCCTCCTCCTGATCGGCTCCCGGGGGGTGGGGGCAATCCAGCCCCCCACACCGGCAGACCTGGGCTGAGTTTGTATCTGCTCCAGAAAATCCCCTGGGCCTGGGTGCAGAACAGCAGCCCCTGCCTGCCCCACCCCCAACACCCTGCCTTCTGCTTCCTCAAATTCTTCTCTGCTGAGGAGAGCACATCCTGGGGTTGAGCCCTGATTTCAGTTTCTCAAAGTATGCTGTGAACGACCAGGAAGCTGGTTAAAATGTGATTACTGGGCCCCATCAAGACCCACCAGGAACCATCCCTGGGACTTGGTTTCTACCAAATGCCTTGACAATTCTTACACATGAGTGTGAAGACCAGTGGGCCGGATACCCTTAGGCCCTTCCAGACTAGAGAGTCTACATTTGGTGGCAGGGGTCTCCCACAAGCTCCCTAGAGAGGCTGCTGACACCATGACCCAACAGAGGGCTCTCTTGGGACCTTCCTGAGTGCAGACCCTGGGTCAGGTGACCCAGAGCTGTCAGGGAGGAGCTACCTTTCCATTCTCCCCACCCAGCCCTGCATTCCTGGCTTTGGAAGATGCTGGGGCGTCTCCTTCCTTGACTAGAAAGGTTTAACGTTCCCTGGGTGGTGGCTGAGGGAATGAGTCGAAACCCAGAACGCAGGCGGGCGTCTAACAGGAAGGAGGATGGCAAGGAACTTGAGCGTGTCCCTGAGTCCAGCACCCTGGAGAAGGCGGAAGCAGGAGCAGTAGCAAAACATTTTTCTCTTTCTCTATTTTCTTTAAAAAATGAGAAGGGGAGAAAAATGAGAATGAGATGCTAAGCATACAAAACTTTTTAAAATGAGAGTGTTAAAGAAAAAAAGACACCCGTTATCCCGCCTCTGCCCCGAGACAATCCTGATCTCCCTTCTGAGTGTTCCCCTCTCATCTCCCCCCAAATAATTTGCGGCTGTTCTTTCTACAGAGTAATTATCTTGCATATACAACTTTGTACCCTGCTTATTCCACTCAATCATTCCATAATGAGCGTTTCTCCAAGTTTTATGAACCTTTTATAAAGTGCATATTATTTTATCAACTGCATATTATTTTATCATATTGGTGTGCCTCCATTTATTCCACTGATTGTTACTAGATGTTTAATTTGCTTCTCCTCTTTTCTTTTTATCTTTTTTTCTCATTTTATTTATTTTTTTCATTTGACCTTTGCTTCTCCAACACTTAGTTGTGTATCGAACCCGGATCCTTGCAGTGCCAGGCAAGCGCTCCAACCGCTGAGTCACTGCTCCAGCCCCTTGCTTCTGCTCTCACAATGACAAATAGAACACAAGGCTCTATCTCCATTTGGAGATTTCTTTCAGATGGATTTGCAGGTATGAAAGTACTCGGTGAGGGTGAGAGAATATTTATTTTATTTGTTTTCTTCATTTTATTTATTTTGTGTGTGTGTGGTGCTGGGGATCCAACCCAGAGTCTCGCATATACCAGGCAAGCAAGTTCTCTGATGCTGAGCTGTACCCCAAGGCTTTAAAAAAATTTTTGAGTTAGGGTCTCACTAAGTTGCCCATGTTGGCCTTGAATTTGTGATCCTCTGCCCTCAGCCTCCCAAGTGGCTGGGATTACAGGTGTATAGAGAGAACTTTTTTTCCCCAAGTTATGGATGCTCACTGCTAACCAGCTTTCTGGACGGCAGGACCAGTTTCATCCCCACCAGGGCCTTTCCATCAGTGTTCCTGGAAGATCTCATGCCTCTGTACCTACCCTTGTGGGTGGGGCAGGAGACCTGTGTGAGAACTTCGAGGGCCTGAGGAGCTGATGAATGACCAGAAAGTACCCAGTCAGTTCCAAGGGCCCCAGGGAGAGCTGCAAACCTCTTATCTTCTCTTAGGGAGAGGAGTCCCTGCTTGGGATCTGAGCACTGTGTGACCCCAGCTTTTGGGGAGACAGGGAGCAGCAAGTTTCGAGTGGCCTCAGAGAGACCCCTGAATTCATCCCAAGCAGCCCTGTCTCTAGGAAAGCCCCTCAGGTGCCCTGGACAGAAAGCACCTTCTGTGCCCCTAACCGGTCACCTACAGTGACCAGGACTTCCTGAGGACCAGGAGGGAGCCATTTGGGCCATTCCTCTCCCACCCTTCGACCACATCCCCAGTGAACTAACTGCCATCCTTAGGGAGGCAGAGCTCTGGCCCAGGTCCCTGGGACGTTAAAGTGTCCCGTGTATGCAGCTGCTGAACTTGGCAGGTCGGATCCGACACAATAGATACACTCTTCATATGAGATAGTGGTTATGCTAGTAATAATATGGAGGCAAGAGCAGAAGCGAAAGGCGAGAGAGAAAATCCATTGCCAGGTGGGGGAGACACCAACCCCTGAGTCGTGTAGTAGGGCTGTCCCAGGGCAGCCTTTCAGGATCCCGACTGCGAAGTCCGGGATAGAGCGTCCTCTCCACGGTGAGACAGGTGAGACACCTACGCCAATGTCTTAAAGCGAGGCTCTTTAAATACAAGTTAGAACAAAGAGCTCTATTCTAACAACCTGTGTGTCCCAGTGACCCCCTAGGGATATTCCTCCCCAGCTTCCCACAGGGAGGGAGTATTGTTAGCTTTGAGCTAAGTCAATGACTGAGTTCTCAGGCGTGAGCCAAACCCTCCGGGAAGTCAGCATTCTTTAAATGTTCCAACAAGGGCTGGAGCAGTGGCTCAACAGTTATGGTGCTTGCCTGGCATGCGCAAGCATGCGCAAGGACGCAAGTTCAAACCCCAGCACCACGTACACAACCAAGTGTTGGAGCAAAGAAAGCCACATGAAAAACTAAATAAAATTGATTCTCCCTCTCTCTCTTAAAAAAAAAAAAAAACAAAAAAATCTCCATCAAGGATGTGCAAAGGTACATGGACAGAGAAGATCTTTAAGGTCTCTCAGCACCCTGGGATTGGCACCCATGGACTGCCAATGGACTTGTCCCACACTCAAACATCCTTCACAGGGACTCCACCAGCTCCCACCGTCACCAGAGTTGTTCCTGGAGAAGGGGACCTCAACTTAGGACAGCAGGGTCCTTGATGTACGTGACAGAAAAGAATCTCAACAGTGTCAGTAAAGGCACAGGGATTTATTTAGGAAAGCAGGGACTCCGTTTTCAAAAGAGGACAGGGGGTCGATCCCCTCTTTGAGGAGCCCCACTCTTTCCCTAAAACATTCTACTACACTTTAGGTAAAGGGGGATCAATTCGGGCCATCTTAAGAGTGAGAGACACTTTTGGGGTCCTGGGTTATTTTTATTTTGAGGGTACTGGGGATTTAATGAGAGGCACTTTACCACTGAACAACATCCCCAACCCTTATTTGGGATGATGTTGGTCCAGTGGTTCTTAGGATTCTTAGGCTTTATCTGATCTGATCTGTCCATAACATGGAAAGTCCCCCAAATTATATTACAGGTTTCTTAAAATGTTGTATCTCTCTCTCTCTCTCTCTCTTTTTTAATCAGGGATTGAACCCAGGGGTGCTTAACCACTGTACATCCCCAGCCCTTTTCAGTTTACTTTGAGACAAGGTCTCGCTAAATTGCTTAGGGTCTCCCTAAATTGCTGAGGCTGGTCTGGAACTTGAGATCCTCCTGCCTCAGCCTCCAGAATAGCTGGGATTACAGGCTTGGGCCATAGCACCACATTTGCTTCTTTAGAAGAAACATGCTAACGCCTGAAGTTAGTATTGATAGGAGAAATGGGAGATTTGAGGCCTCCCTTCCCTCCCAGGTCTGACGGAGAATTGGATATTATGATTCTAATCTGCTGAGACCCATTAAAAAGAGATTTTGCTAATTCACCCCAAAGGTGGGTCAGAGGCTTTCAGGAGGGAAAGAAACTGAAGCAAGAAAGGTGGGAAGCCCCAATTCTGCAAGGGGGTGTAAGGAGCTTTGGGGATGTGTCCCAGCAGGAAGTGGTCCCTGTCCCTGGCACTTTGGGGCTGTGACCAGCATCAGTACTCAGTTGCCATTGCACTTCTTTGAAATTATCAGACATTTTGTGTGGATCCATTTCTAGACTCTTCTCGGCTCTGTTAGCCTGTTTTTCTGTCTTTATGCTAATATCCCACTGCTTTGGTTACTGTGATATGGTTGTAATATCTTGGTTACTTGTAACATGCCCTGAAATCAGGTAGTATAAAACATAGGAATCTCTAATTAAAACTGTGATAATGGCAATGAGACCAAGATAGATTATTAGAATAAGCTGGATTGTGGACCTGTCTCTCCCAGAGTTCTGCAGTCATCACCAGACCCAGCCCTGAGGAAGGTGGGGCTGGGTGAACTGCAGACTACTGGTACCCGTCAGCCACCTAGAGAGCTTGGATCTCTTGAAGAGCTAACTCTGCGGACCTCTCAGGGGAGGCAGCACAGGAGGCCAGCCCAGACTGGGAGTCAGGATGCGTAGAGTCTGCTTCCAACTCTGCTAATACTTTCCATGTGACAGTGGACAAAGTTCTTTATCTCTCTGTACATTTCCAGCTATACTAAGAATCCATTCTGCCATACTGACCACATGCTTCTGTACCAAGAGGGGGAAAGAATATTTAGAAAACCAAAACAAATTGGTAGAATGCCTATTAGAAACATCAAGCGGGTGTGGTGGCACAGGCCTGTAATCCCAGCAATTTAGGAGGTTGAGGCAGGAGGATCATAAGTTCAAAACCAGCCTCAGCAATTTAGCGAGGCCCTGAGCAATTTAGCAAGACCCTGTCTCAAAATAAAGTATAAAATGGGCTGGGGGTGTGACTCAGTGGTTAAGCGTCCCTGGGTTCAATCCTTGGTATCAAAAAAAGTCAGCTGTCTAGGAAAATACCCTCATGCCAACTGGAAGCTACAAACAAACCAAGGGTTTGGAACAAATGGATTAACAGTGCTCAGCAAACTTGTTACACATTTGAGTCACTCGGGGAGACTTTAAAACAAACCTTTTCCCAGGTTCTACTCAGCCCCACAGAGATTGGCAGGATCCTATTTCCTCTTCCTGAGCGCAAGGGAAGACTACATTTCACAGCCTCCCTTGTAGTAACCTGGGGTCACGTGATGAGATTCTGGCCAGTGGATGCAGGCAAGCAGGACTAACCCATAAAATCTATGTGGTCCACCACACTGTCACACAAGTCCTGGGTAGAGCCACAGGGAGTAGCCCTGGAGTCCCTGAATCCTTTGGCCCCCCGAATGCTCACAAACCCCTAGGCACAAGCATTTAGAAGGAGCATCTTCTGGGGAACAGAAAGGGGCAGGAGTCCTCCACGCTGTGCCCCGTGGCCCTCACCACCTCCCCAAGCCATCCACCCAACCTCACCCCACCCAAAGACTAACGCAGCCCAAAAGCATTTGCTTTCACATTTAATAAAAGGAAAAGAAGAAAACCAGAGAGAAAAACTCGAGATTTGGATGACTGAGAGAGGAGACAGAGGAAGGGCAACTGGACTGGGACTGAGCGTGGACCATGGGGGGCAGGGTCCGCATTCTCTTTAGGTCCCCCGAATTCAAGAGTCTACAATGGGAGGAGGGACGACAGAGTCACAGAACTAACTGGTGGGCACACACACCTGTCCCAACCCAGGCGTGGCCTTGGTGAGCCAAGATGCTCACGGGGAGCGAGGCTGGGCAAGGGAGGTAGGCGGCTGTTCAGGGAGGGGCCCCGCCCTGACTCTTGGGCATGCATGGGAGATACACAGGAAGGGGCCAGGGCCAACCCTTTGGCATGGTCTTTCAGCGCAGGGGGCTTCAGAGATTAACCAAGAGGCAGTGGCAGTGGCCACGGAGCATCCTTCCCTGCCTCTATCCCCACGGCAGGTGGGAACTGGCAAATAACTCCCAGGCCTCAAGTTCCAGCGAAATACCTCAGCCTTAGGCTGAGGAGGGTGAGGGTGACACAAGGGAGCACTGAGTCAAGGACAGAAAGTCAGGGACTAAAGCGGGACAGAGTACAAAGACGACTGCATAGTGTATGCAGAGCTATGCAAATGAGATGCGGGGGCTTGACCCTGACTTCTCATTGGTGTATCCTACGTAAATGCAAATGAGATTCCTAATATCATAAATATATTTCTAACATTTGTAATAAATATTCTGTTTATTCTCCCTCCCCTTCCCTAGGAAATGGGCACAGTGGTTCAGGGGCCAGCTCTGGCTGACAGTGCACCAGAGACTGATTAGACACTCAGAAGACCTGGGAGGCACGGTGTGGGGGCAGGGAGTGCCTGGGGATCCCCTGGAATGAAGGTAAGGAGATGCCTGGGGACATCTAGGTCAGGATTCTTTCCATAAAAGGTATTCTATTTTACAAAAATTCCCTCCCGAAGGACTGGAGGGTGGCATTTAGGATAGGGGGACAAAAGGAGAATGGAGGGGGACATCTGGGGAGGACCAAGGCTCTGGAGTCTGCGATAAGGGTCTCATAAGACATGAGGGCTGATGGCGAACCCCTAAAGGAAACCAACCCTTTGCCTCCCCTCCCCCAAAACCAAGCCCCCCCTACACACACACCAGGGCCAGACATACAGACCAGGCACCGCAGCACGTGGAATGACAGGCAGCACAGACCAGAGTGGGAACAGCGCCCCCCGGAGTTGTGCAGCCAGGGGCTGCTACAGCACCCTTCCTTTCCCAAGCCTGAGCTCACAGCCCTGCCTCAGCCCCCCAACCTAGGCAAGCCTGATGCCGGTGGGCCCCCTGGACCCAGCCAGCAAAAAGACCAAGATGGGAAGAGGTTATGGGTGAGGATGGGTCCCTGCTGTGGCCACGGAGAGGCTGGAGCTCTTCAGTCAGTAGAGCATGGGGTCCAGGGCCTTCATCAACCCCTCCCTTGCAATCTGGGCTAAGCCTGCTGGCCCTTGCCAGGCTTGCATTCTGGGGACAGGGCCGACCTGGCAGGAGCACATTAGAGAAGTCTGTGGAGAGACTTCGGCAGTGAGAAGCTGTGGGTGAGGGAGGGACTGGGCAGCATCGCTCCTGGGACCCTGCCCCTTTCTAAGAGAACTGAGAGTTGTGTGGCCCAGCTGTGGCAACTGGCTCATACTTTGGCTCCCCCAGCCTCCAAGACGGCCCAGGCTGGCAGCACTGTCCAGGCCTACCAGGCCTGCCTGGTCACGCACTCCTCCAGCCACATGGAGCAGCCCAAGGCCTGCCCCTAGGACTAGGGGGTAGAAATGGCAGGAGCCCAGGAATAGGACAGGTGTGACTAGTCCAGAAGAGCAAAGGGGGCTATGTACCTACCGACCACTAGGTCCCAAAGCAGCTTTTCCCTTCTCTAGCCTGAGCACTATGGAGGTGACTCTGACACACTCTGGGCACAGCTTGGCCCTTAGAAAGGGATATCTGGTGGCCAGTGGACAAGGGGAGTGGGCAGCACCTGGGCACAGAGGTACCCCATGAATACCCACGTCCCTGGCAGTGCACGCCTCTGCGCTGAAGCCAGACTTAAGGCCCGCTGGGAGCTGTCATTTCAGGAAAGCCAGAGAGTGGGGATGGGAGCTAAGGGTGGTGGCTCGGATCACAGGTGGGGAAGGGATGGTTTTAGGTTCTGAGTCACAACCCAGAGGGAACAAGGTCCAGGTGAAGAGGTTCAGTATACCCAGCTGACAGGCACCCACTGGGGCTCTGTCCGCAGCTTCTCCATGGCGGCCTGGAGCTCACGGAAGGTCCTCTCCAGGTTGCTGTTGACCAGGCTGAGGTCAAAGTAGTGCCCATAGCCCCTCTGGATGCGGCTGCTCTCCTCCACTGTCCGTCTGAAGTCCGCCTCCTGCCAGTACAAGGGGGTCAGTGCCCACAAATTGCCCCCATCATCAGGGGCCTACAGCCTGCCCCTCCGCAAAGCCAAACCATAGTGGCATGGAGTCATGGCCAGGGGTGGCTCAGTGTGTGCCAGGAAGGAGGGCGTGAGCATTGGTGAGAGCCACACTTGCACTGAGCGCTTCGCAGGCCACATAATTTTTGCTGCACCTTTTCAAGACAGGAGCAATAATCTCCTGTGTCAAACAGGAAACTGAGGCACAGAAAGGTCACACAGCCAGCCCGTGGCTCAACAGGGCTGCCTGACTCCCAAGCCACTGCCCTCCAGAGTCTGACCAGGCCCCTTTACCTATGTGGCATGACAAGTGGTACCAGGACACACCTGACACACCTAGTACAGAGCACCCCACAAGTGCTCAGAGAACCCCAACTCTAGACCTGTGTCAGCCAAGTCTGACTTAATCAGCAGAGGCCAGCTATATCCCGGTGGCTCCACTCAGCCACATTTGTAACCAGGAAAGAGGTGCCCAGAGCGGGGACCTGGTAAGGGCCCCGAGCCTGGGCCAGGGGACCTTCAGCAGGAGGGAGCCCAGCTGGAGGCAGCCTCTCTGGGGACCAGCAGGGCTCTCATCTGGGCCTGAGAGCTGCAGTAGCAGCTGTGGCCAGTAGAGGGCCCCTGAGCTCAGAGTTCTGCAAGCCTACCCTCCTGGGCAGTAGGGTGCCCTGGAGTCCTGTCACCAGGCAGGGGGAGCCTCTCCTCCTGACGATTCTGCTCTGCCAGACTAACTCATCCCTCCAGCAGGGCTTCCACCTCTGGCTTCCCCCCCTTCTGCCTCCACGGCACCCCTGCCCCAAAGATCTTCCACTGGTCCTCAAGAACTTCCTTTGGCCCCATTCTGCCCCTGTAGAGTGGACTGAGTCAGAAGCTCCTCTGCCCCAGGCTAGCTGTGTCCCTGGCTCCTCTGAGAGGGCACTTCACTTGCTTTCTCTTGGACCTCTACAAACCAGGAACCAAAAGTCCCACCCAACCCCCATCACCCCAGGAAGCCTTCAGACCCCTCCCCCTGCACCTCAGAGCCCCTCACCGTGAGCTGCTTGGTAGACACCCCACTCTCCAGCGCAGCCCGGTTCATGGCCCGCAGGGTCTCAAAGTCAGGAGCCTCAATGAATACTACGTAGGGGACAAACTCGGCTGTCCTCAGCACCTTCACTGCCTGCAGAAGAAGAGGAGGATGGGGAGAACATCCCCACGTACGTCCTGGTGACAGGAGGGTGTCTGGGGTGACCTGAGAGTGGGCTCTATGCAGTGGGTGTGGGGAGCTGAACAGCAGACAGACGACTGGGGTGTGGAAACTGGAGGGGGCCGAGAAAGGGGTGCTAGTGGGCTGGGTCCCTACAGTGGTGGAAGGGTGCGCAGGGCTGTTTGGAGACGGATGGGGGTGCTGAGGCCTGAGAGCATGTCAGCAGGCAGGGAAGGAGCCGGGGCGGTACCTGGGGGTTGACGTCCAGCACGCACACCTTGCCGGCAGCCACCACACCCTGGATGGAGTCGATGCGCGTGCCATACAGGTTGCCCTCATACTCCCCATGTTCCAGGTAACGCCCAGCACGGATGTCGGCTTCCATTTCCCCACGGGACACAAAGCTGTAGCCCTGGCCTTCCCGCTCCGAGTCCTTAGGCCGCCGAGATGTGTCTAGGTGGGGAGGAAGGGCTGAATGGGCGCAGGCGGGAAGCACTACCACGCGCCACATTCTCAGCCCCAGGGACACAGCCTGCCCTCTGCTACCCAGCACTGCTGCCATGGCACACACCTGCCCTCACCCTCACCACCACTGCACACACAAGTGCATGTGCACACACATACACACAATGTCCCTGCTAGGAGGACCTTCAGACAGCACCTGGTGCTCACAGTTGGAGCCCAGAAAGGGCAGTGTGGAACCCAAAGTCACGCAGCAAGGACCAAAGAGACCTGCAGTCAGCAATCTCATTCCTGCCTCTGGGAGCCTGCAGCCTTCACCACAACCCCACCATTGGTTATGTACTAGGAAGCCCTACCTGCCCCAAGGCCACACACAGCTCATGGCTGCCCCAAGGCCACACACAGCTCATGGCTGTGTTTTTCTGTAGGACAGACACCTTTCTCAGCTCTCCCATACTGCAGTTCCACCAATCCACCCACAGAGGGCGCACACCCCACAGCTCACAACCAAAGGTACCTCCTGCCCTAGCCAGAGGGAACTCTGGACCCAGGTGGAGCCCTCAGGGCAGCCCCTGCACCGGGGCCTCACCCAGCAGGCGAAGCTCCTACTCACAGGGCACAGTGGTACCGTAGCGATCTGGGTCCCACATGATAAGCTTGTTCTTCAGGCTGCGTCGGCCCACACCCTGAGCCCCAATCAGCACCAGGGTTTTCCGGCGGAACGGGGGCATGCGGGCCACCTCCTCATAAATGAGCAGCTCATGGCGGTCAAACTCTGGACACAGGGAGATGGCACTGCTCAACAGGCTGCACGGAGGGGCAGGCAGGGGCAGAGCTCTCAGGGAGGTCAAGGATAGGGCTTGGGACCTGGGGAGAAAGGAGGAACCAGGCAGGGCCTAGGGACAGGTGGACAGGTCAGAACCAGAACAAATTCACAAGACACTAGTGAGGGAGGAAGGGGACGAACATGTCATGTTTGAGGACAGGAAGTGGGGCACTGACACCCACCTGCATTCTTGGTGGTCAAATACATCATTCGCTTCTTTTTCTTTCCTGAAAGGCTGCCGCACAGGGTGCCTGGCCATAGGGAGATGGGTGAGTAAGGCAGGCAGGGCCCTGGCAGCTCCCAGACTGGGCTCTGGGGGAAGGGGGCTCCTACCTGAGGTGGGTGTCAGCTCCAGGTCCCGCTTGACAAATGCTTTCCGCTTCTCCTCCAGCAGCTGGCTGGGGATGAGCCCAGCACTGCCCCCTTCCACGTGGCATGCCTGAAATGCACAGGAGCCAATGACCTTCCTGAGAGGCCCCCTCACTGTGCCCTCACCTGCCCCCACACACCGTACCTGGAGACACTGCAGGAGCGCCCGGAGCTCACCTGCCACCAGTTGGCGTCATCCTGGTTTACAATCTGCAGCAAATCCCCAGCACTGAAGCGAAGGCCAGCCTCCTTGCAGGGAATGAGGCTATCTCGGGCCGGGTCATAGTCAAAGTGGCATTTCACAAACACCTGGGCCCGGTAATTGGTGATGGGTCAGGGAAAGGAACGGGGGAAGGCTCTGTTGAGAACAGATATGGGACACCCCCTCCCTTCACAAAAACTCAAGAGGAGCTGACGCTGTCCCCAGAGGCCCTTCTGGCCCAGGCCTCTCCTCACTTCTAGAACTAAGACTCAGGTTAAGGAATGGGGAAGCTGCTCGGGCTGGGGCAGGACTTAGGAGGAGGCAGGATCCCTGGAACAGAAGACCCAGGCCCCTGGCCCTGTATCCAACCCCTCTCCATCTTGGAGAGAGCTGGAGGGCCAAGGGGTGGGGGGAGCAGCCGGACCTCCACGATCTACCAACCAGAAGGCAGCTGTCCAAGATGCACAGCAGCCCGGCCCCGGACACTCTTGCACACGCAGATGCGTGCAAACAGCACTGTCTGGGCTGCAGGTGCTCACTTGTACACTCAGGCACTCCAGGCTGTAGAAGCGTGCAAGTCCACTGCACACTCGCACAAGTGCCTAGGCAGGATGCCAGCAAACACAGGAGCTCACGCACACGTGTGACACGCAGGGGCTGTCTGTGGCTGTGGACAGCTGCTCCTGACAAGCAGGTCCCATTGTCTAATTTGCCTCAAAGCTGCTTGGCGAGAACTGTGACCCTGAAAGAACCAGCCATCCCTCGGGACTTTTGCTGGTTGGGGTGTTAGGCCCACCTGGCGGGGTAGATGGGGCTCTTGGTAACTGGGCAGGATCTTGAGGATGACACTGCCGCTGGCGCTGCGTAGGAGCTCCTGCAGCGCACGCGGGTCGCTGCCCACCGGCTGCCCGTTCACCTCCTTGATGATGTCACCCACATGCAGCAGGCCTTGCTGAGCCACCATGCCCCCGTGCAGAATGCGCGCGATCACCAACTCGCCGCCTTCCACACGGAAGGTCACGCCCTGCAGGACGGAGGGCGCAGATGAGGCTCCCCCTGCTGGCAGTTGGGATCTTCACGTGGGCCTCCTAAAGGGCCTCCCATTCCTGACTCCACCCGTCCATCCACTTCTACCCTCTGCCATCCCTTTGCCCCAGTTCTTCACTTATCAAAGGCATTAACGCCAGACAAGAGTGCAGCTGAGAGAGGAGCCTGACCCGTGTGCATGCAGATCCTGCGCACAGGGTCTGTGGTCTCCTGGGTCTACGTAGGCCACTCACTGGACAGAGCTGAGCCCATCTTCATCTTCAGCCCTCACCTGACCTTTCCTGTCTCCCATTGATTATATTGATTACTATTTTTTGGTTTTTTTTGTTTTTGGTACCAGAGATTGAACCCAGGGGCACTTAACCACTGAACCACACCCCCAGCCCTTTTCATTTTTTATTTTAAGACAGGGTCTTGCTAAATCGCTTAGGGCCTTGCTAAATTACTGAGGCTGGCTTTGAGCTTGTGATCCTCCTGCCTCAGCCTCCTGAGTGGCTGAGATTACAGGAGTGCACCACCGTACCTGGCTCATACCGTTGGTTGTTCCTAATCCCCACCCCACCTAACCCACCTGGGACCCTGCCCAGTCGCCCTCACCAGATGCTCTCCTGCAGTCTTGCGGATGCCCACCATGCGCACTGCATCAGGAGGTACGGGCTGGTTGCTGAATGTGGGGTCCAGGCCAGGGCTGGGGGGTGGTGTTTCATAGGTCTTTGAGGCCACTGAGTCATGCGTCTCCAGGAGGGACTGGGGAGGTGGTGGGAAGAGGAGTGACAATGGTCCCTTCCCACCCCAGTTCCGACTTCCTGCCCGTCCCTTTCCCGGGGGCATACCCCGTTTGACACCCCTCCTAGTCCACCACCTCGCCCCAGCAGCCAGGAACCTGGAAGTGGGGCTCTTGCAGGATGCGGGCCAGCTCTGCGGCTGTGCTGCTCCGCTCCGCCAGCTGCGCCAGGTCCCTCAGGATCTCCTGAACCAGCTCCAGGTTGTTGTCCCTCACAGCCTCCAGCTTTGTCTCCTCCAGCCTTTCATGGGCCTAGGGGTGTGGACAGAAGACACACTGACCACCTCCCCAGCGAGACCAAGCAGTTACCCTCCCACCCACCCACCCACCCGGTCCCAGGCTCCAGTGCCTTCCCAGCCGCCACCCGCGGATGGCTGCAGGTGTGAACCACGGCCCCTCACTGCAAGCACACTAGGCACACAGGCAGACCTCGCTTTCCTCCTCCCCCAGACGGTGATTAGGGAAGGGAGAATCCGAAGGACAAGCTTTCATTTCCATTCCCTTGCCACAGAGGGTCATCAAAAAACCACCAAACTGAGACTCGGTGGCGCTTGCCTGGCATGCACAAGGGCACGGGTTCAAACCCCAGCACCATGGACACAACGAAGTGTCAGAGCAAATGAAAGCCTCATGAGGAATTACATAAGGATTGATCCTCTCTCTCTCTCTCTCTCTCTCTCTCTTTGTCCCTCTTTCTTTAAAAAAACAAAACAAAAAACAAACAAAACACCAAATTGGGGACGGGAGTGGTGGCTCAGCGGTTACGGCCCTTGCTTGGCAGGCGCGAGGACTTGGGTTTAAACCCCAGCACCACGTACACAGCGAAGTGTGTGTATGTTGAAAAAAGAAACTCTTTAGAAAAAGAAAAAAAGAGCTTTCCCCTTCCTCCCCGCTCCCCACCTCCTTCTCCCTTTCTCTGTTACTATGTGTCCTTCTTCTCAGTGTGTCCACTACCATCATTCATTGGCTCAGTTTATCCCAAATTTGGGCAGGGGGAGCCCCGTTCACACCTGTGTTCAGTTGTCACTCCCATCAGTGCCTACGCACTTTCTTGCCTTTTTTTTAAGAGAGAGAGAGAGAGAGAATCAGTTTTATTCAGTTTTTCACCCTTGTATACGTGGTGCTGGGGTTCGAACCCATGTCCTCGTGAATGCCAGGCAAGCGCCACACCACTGGGCCACCGCTCCAGCCCCCACTGTCTTCCCTTCTGGCACAGGCGCACCTCACACTTCCCCATCCCAGGTCTGGAATCAGCAGTTTCTCCACGGTACACTGCTCCCTTTGGCAGGAGATGAATCTAGAAAGCAGTTCTCACTGCTTTTGGGACGCTGGCAGACATTAACGGAAAACGATCGCTCGATCGCTCGGATTAAAATCAAGCTCTCCAGGATTGTCCTCAGCTTCCGGCATTCCTTTTGCATCCCCCTTCTCCTTCAGTGAGAATTTATTTCAGTAATATCGATCTATTTACTTACATGTTCTGTCCTTCAAAATTCAAAGTTTCAGAATTGCCTACCACAAATCTACTAAGAAAAAAAATCAAGATTTACCTGAGGCTCTCTTTGTTCTCAGAATGTCAACATGTAAAAGAACTAACACTAAGGGAAATGGTCCACTTCTCTGCTGTCCCCTATGACGGCCACTAGCCACACACTGCTAGTGAACATTTGAAATCTGGCTGCTATAACCGAGCAACTAAATTTTTTTTAAAAAGAGAGAGAGGGGTCAGTGAGAGAGAGAGAAAGAATCAATTTTATTTAGTTTTTCATGTGGCATTTGTTGCTCTGAGACTTCATTGTGTACGTGGTGCTGGGGTTTGAACCCGGGTCCTCATGCTTGCCAGGCAAGCGCTGAAACCCCTGAGCTACCGCTCCAGCCCTGAGCAACTAAATTTTTAACTTAAGCATGTTAGTTCATTTAAGATTGTCTTAGTTCATTTTTGCTTATATAACAAAAAGTACGTGCGGATGAGTGATTTACGAGTGACAGAAATTTACTTTTTACAGTTCAGGAGGCTAGAAAGTGCAAGGTTAAGGTGCTGGAACTGGGTGTCTTGGCGAGGGCCTTCCTGCTATGTACTCTCATGGCAGAAGGCGGGAGAGCAAAAAGAGCCTCAATAATTCCCTCCAGCCTTTTATAAGGCAGCTAATCTCATTCACCAGGGCCGCAACCTCCAGATGGCCCCACCGCCCCCACTCCTTTTTTTCTTTTGGTACCAGGGATCGAAAACAGGGGTGCTTAACCACTGAACCACATCCCCAGCCCTTTCAATTTTTTTATTTATTTATTTTTAAAGAGAGAGGGACAGTGAGAGAGAGAGAGAGAGAGAATTTTATTTAATTTTTCACGTAGCTTTCATTTCTCCAAGACTTCGTTGTGTATGTGGTGCTGGGTTTGAACTCGTGTCCTCGCACATGCTGGGCAAGCACCGTAACCTCCGAGCCACCACCGCTCCAGCCCTTTATTTTTTTATTTTGAGATAGGGTCTTGCTAAGTTGCTTAGGGCCTCACTAAATTGCTGAGGCTCGCCTTGAACTTGTGATCCTCCTGTCTCAGCCTTCCGAATCACTGGGATTACAGGTTGCGCCACGATGCCAGCTTATTATTATAATTGATTATTGCATTTGACTCTATTGTACGACTGGTGTCCTACGATTTATTCAACCAGTCCTCATGGGTATTTAGGTGGCTTCTAATATTTTGCTGGTGCAAATAATGCAGTGGTGCCTAACAGTGGCACAGGGCTCTGTATCAATGGAGAAGATCTTCTATGTAAGGTGCTAGCAGTCTGCTGGGTCAAGCACTAAATACAGGTGCAATTTTCTTAGACACTGAAAATTCCCCTCCATGGGGCTTGGGCTGATTTTTCCCTCCCACTAGCCCTGTTCGAGAGATTTTCCTGAAGCTCAGGATTGGTGCTGATCAAACCTTGGAACTGCCTGTCAATCACATGAATGAGAAAAGATCTCTCTGTGGGGCTTAATTTGCATGTTGCTTATTCTGAGGGAAGCCAAGCATCTCCGCAAATGTTTAGGAACCATCTGTCTATCTTTTTCTGTGAACCGTCTCTTCCTGTCTTTTGCCAATTTTTCTATTTGATTTTTTTCTTTTTCTCATTTTAAAATGTTCTGTGTTGAGATTAGCCCTTTATTTGTGATATCTCTTGCAAATCATTTCCCCCCAGTTTCTCGTTTGTCTTTTGCTTACGGTGTTTTTTGTCATGTTAAAAAAGAATGTTTTATGTGGTTGAATTTATTAACCTTGCCAAGCACCTGCATTTTCAGGCCTAGTGTCTAAAGGTGGGAGGGGTGCTTTCCCCACACACAGATCTGTTTTATTCTAGAACATGCTTTTTCACACTTAGATCTCTGACCCATTGGAGTTTATTCTGATGTCTAGTGTGAGGCATGGATCCACTTCAATCCCTTTTGAAATGACTGTCCACATGTCCCAATGCCATTTATTAAAAATCCACAAGAAAATTAAGGTTTAGTTTTTTAGATGTGAGAATGGTAGCGTGACTTTTTTAAGACTTCTTATTTTTGATACTGATACTAAAATACTTATAGATAAAATCATGTTATGTATGAGATTTGCTTTGATATAATTCAGGAGCAATGGAAGTAGGTGGAGGTATGGATGAAATGGGATTGTTCCCGAGTTATTAAACACTGAAGTGGGATAATGAATGACGGGGGTTCAGGATACGTTTCTGAAATTTACCATAATGTTTTATTTATTTTTTTTTAAAGAGAGAGGGACAATACATAAATAAATAAATAAAGAGAGAGGGACAGTGAGAGAGAGAGGATCAATTTTTTATTTAGTTTTTCATGTGGCTTTCATTGCTCCTAGACTTCGTTGTATAGGTCATGCTGGGGTTTGAACTCCCATCCTCGTGCTTGCCAGGCAAGCGCCGCAACCGCTGAGCCACTGCTCCAGCCCCTACCATAATGTTTTGTAAGCCCACAAGATTGGCAGTTTTCCGGGTTTTGTTTGTTGTTTTGTATTTTTGAGATGGGTCTTGTCATGTTGTCCAGTCTGGTCTGGAATTCCTGGGCTCAAGCCATCTTCCTGTCTCAGTTTCCCCAGCAGCTGGAACTACAGGTGTGCATCACCACACCCATGTCAAGAAAGAGACAGCTTAATCACACCTCATGGTAATACTGTGGGGATGCAGTGAGACAGACTCAGTACTTGGCATACCACAGGTGCTCAATAAAGGCTGGATTCTTTTTGCCTTCTGTTCCCCAAACAGGCGTGGAGAACAGCAGCCTAACATGATCCCATGGAACCTAAACTACCCTCTTCCTGATTGTGCAGGGAACTGAAAGGACAAAGGAGGGGTGCTTGGGACAAGAACAAGCATCAAAGGGCTGCTCTTCCCCAGAGCCGGAAGCGTCTGCAACCACCGAGCTCAGAACAGTCAAGGAGCCTCTGAGTGAGAGGCTTCCATGTTCTCTGTCACCCCCATGCCCAGGACGAGGCTGGGAATCTGAGGCCCCAAGAGCTAAGTTTGGAGAATGAACGAAGGCAGGATCAGGTGCCCACGACCTCACAGTGGCAACCCTAGCAGGGCTCTCTGGAGTTAACCAAAGCCAGCTCTGGCCCAGCTGCCCTGACTTGAGCATTAGCGAGGTCACTCATTTTGGCTTTAGCACCTCCCGTTCCATGGATAGAAGGAGGACAAGTCTCCCAAGGAGGATCACTTGACCAAGAGCGAAGCCAGGTGCCTCCTAAACTGCTTATCCTCCATCTTTGACTTAATGACCGCCCACCCTGACCCCCAGCCCAGCAAAGGCTGCTCCATTCCTCCTCCTGAGGCCACTCCTGGGCACCCACAGACATAAAAGTACAGTTCTCCAAGCTCCACCTTCACAGCCCACGGGAAACTTTAACCATTGAATCTTACAGCAGGGTGCAGTGGCACATGCCTATAACCCTAGTGACTGGGGAGGCTGAGGCAAGAGGATCACAAGTTCGAGGCCAGCTCCAGCAATTTAACGAGGTCCTAAGCAATTTAGTGAGACCCTGTCTCAAAATTAAAAAAAAAAAAAATGGAAAGAAAAGGGCTGGGGATATCGCTTAGTGATAAAGCACTCCTGGGATCGATTTCCCAGTACCAAAAGCAAAAACACTGAATTACACCAATATGAAGCAAACCCTTCGGTAGGCTGATCTAAACAGCTGGCTGACCAGCACTGAAAGCACCCAGCAGGTATCAGTTGTAGGAATTTGGAAACTCAGAATTGGATTAGTCAGACTGCTGGGTTCGTGATACGTTCAATATGCTCCATCATTGACTTGTATGTGATTCCTCGGTAGTTAGTTGCTATTAGGTATTTTTAATGGCCTAACAAGGATCTAAGAACCCACTTCCCAGACCAAAACCAAGGCTCTTGACAATATCCCACATCCGAGCACATCCCTCCAACACCGCTCCTCTTGCAGAAACCACCATCCTCCTTCCCTGTGCTCGTCATTCCAGGGCTTCCTGTTTAAGTTTCGTTGTATCTGCATGTATTCTGCATATTTCTGAAATGAACATTGATGATAACTTTCCTGGATTTCTGAAAGTCACCTGCCTCAGATTCCTCACCTTTGCCTGGCCTACCTTAGAGACACCTGCTGCTAGATCCATGTCAGGCCTCTCAGATGCCAGCCACCTGCCAGGGCTTCCAGCTGCTGTTTGCAGCCAACCCACTGGATTTATGATCTGCCTGCCAGACTTGACTTCAGCTCTCTGGGTCTGTCTGCTCAGGCACTGCACACTCCCTGGCCCCAGATCTACCCAGTCCAGCACCCCTTACTGTCTGCCATATCCCAGGGAATAGAGTCAAGCCCAGCTCCATAGGGTAAGGGAAGGAGGTAGGGCAATAGCCACCATGTACAGTGCCAGCCTCCATTCCTGTGGGCTACTGTACCATTTCTCCAGGAGAACCAACTGTCTGGAACTCAATCTTTGATCTTTGGAAGTGTTTCATCTACGGGGCTGGAATGGTGGCTCTGGGGTTGGAGCACTTGCCTGGCATGCACGAGGACCCAGGTTTGAACCCCAACACCACATACACAACTAAGTGTTGAAAAAACAGAAGTCAGATGAAAACATAAATAAAATTGATTTTCTCTCTCTCTCTCTAAAAAAACTTGATAAGAAGGAGGAACAAGGGCTGGAGTGGTGGCTCAGCGGTTACAGCATTTGCCTAACGTGCAGAAGGATGTGGGCTCAAACCCCAGCACCATGTACACAATGAAGTGTCAGAGCAACATGGAAAATGCCACATGGAAAACTAAATAAAAATTGATTCTCTGTCTCTTTCTCTCTTTCTCATACTGTCCCTCTCTCTTAAAGGAAAAAAAAAAAGGAGAAAGAAGTAGGTCCCAATGTCCAAAACAAGCCCAGACTGAAGAGTGGGGAGAGAGACTACCTTTCGATGAGCAGACTGGCAAGGTCACATTGCAAAGAGTCACCCACATTAGGAAGGATTTACAGATTTTTTTTAAAAATGGACTCAAATAAGCCTTTATGATACTTACTGGGGTTCTCAACACTGAAGAAATACCCACGCTACCTTCTATTGTGCTCTATGCTTCTGGAACTGTAGGGAAAGTTCTTAGGAGAAAATTCTGACCAGATTATGCCCAAGAACGTTCCTAGATAAGGAAGTTTACTTACATATGACACAGCACATGGGTAACTTCTCAACGAGACTGCACTAGGGATTCCCGGGACGGAGGCACTGCAGTGCCCGGGGAGAGGAAGACAGACTCATGCATGATCAGAAGGCGACCAAACTAGTGCATTTCATTGTCATAGCTCCAATGCTGTGCCTGATGCACGGTGGGTGCAAAATGGGTATTTGCTGAAGAGACAAATGGAAGAATGAAGGAATGAATGAGCCAGGTACAGAAGCACACGCCTATAATACCAGTGGATTGGGAGGCTAAGGCAGGAGAATCACAAGTTCAAAACTAGCCTCAGCAACTTAGTGAGGCTCTGAGTAACTTAGTGAGACCCTGTCTCTAAATAAAAAATAAAAAGGCTGGGGATGTGGCTCAGTGGTTAAGCATCCCTGGGTTCAATCCCAGCATCAAAAAAGAAAGAGTAAGTGAGTGACAGCATCAGTCAGCCAGCAATCCCATCACTGGAGAGCTGTCAAGTGGATTGGACAAAGCCAGAGAGCAGCGCTACCAAGGGGGACAAGGGGGACCATGCACTGAAGCAGGCTGACCAGCGAGCCCTCTAAGCCTGAGCTTCAGCTTCTCCTCATTTCACTTGGCAAACAAGAACCACAGTGACCCAGAGAGGATGTGATCTAGTACATTCAACTCTGAACTCAGCTTTGGAAGGTCACAGATGTTAAGGTTGAAATATCCATGTATTCAGCAGTTCAAATGCCAAGTGTCCGCCCTAGAGAAACGCAAGTGCAGAAACAGATGGACCGGAAATTGTTCACTGTTGAGATGTCCTTAGTTGGGGAAAATTAGCAACAATGTACCTGCTTAGCTCATTAGTAGGGGAGCCAATAAATATACTAAGCTGTACTAATAAATTAGAATACCAGGGCTGGAGCGGTGGCTCAGCAGTAGAAGCATTTGCCAGACATGCACAAGGTCCAGTGCTCAATCCCCATCACCACATGCACAACTATGTGTGAGAAAAGTGAAAACCAGATGAAAAAATAAATAAAATTAATTCTCTTTCTCTCTCTCTCTCTCTCTCTCTCTTAAAAAAGAAACTATTATTAAAAAAATAAAATAAGGGGCTGTAGTGGTGGCTCAGAAGTTGGAGCACTTGCCTGGAATGCACAAGGACCCGGATTCAAACCCCAGCACCACCACATACACAACTGAGTGGCAGAGAAACAAAAACCAAATGAATAAATAAAATTGGGGTCTCTTTCTCACACACTCTTATTTATTTTAAAAATAAATAAGTAACCCAGCAAAGGTGTCCTGACACATAACCTTGAGCATTCATAGTGATGTACTGGTAGGAGGGGGGAAGGGGCAAGGGGAGGACTAAGGCTGGGGGAATAGGGTGGGCTCTAGGGGGCAAATCTAATTTCAAGAATATATACATATCATATTTTTTGTTGGATGCATTTTTATTGTACAATAAGTAAATTTCTTTTTTTTTAAGAGAAAAGGACAGTGAGACACACACAGAGAGAGAGAGAGAGACAGAGAGAATCAATTTTTATTGAGTTTTTCACATGGCCTTCATTGCTCTGACACTTAGTTGCGTACATGGGTTGCTGGGGGTTTGAACCCATGTACTTGCGCGCATGCCAAGCAAGCGCCGTCACCACCAAGCCACCACTCCAGCCCCATTAAATCTCTTTTTCAAAAAATAAATAAAAGGGGCTGGAGCGGTGGCTCAGCAGTTTCGGCGCTTGCCTGGCAAGCACGAGGACCCGGGTTCAAACCCCAGCACCACATACACAACTAAGTGTTGGAGCAACTAAGGCCATGTGAAAAACTAAATAAAATTCTTTCTCTCTTTCTCTCTCTCACTGTCCCTCTCTCTTTAAAAATAAATAAATGAATGAATAAATAAATAAATAAAAATAAGTAGGGGCTGGAGCAGTGGCTCGGCGGTTTCAAAAACACAAGTTCAAACCCCAGCACCACATACACAACGATGTGTTGGAGCAACAAATGCCACATGAAAAACTAAATAAAGTTGATTCTCTCTCTCTCTCTCTCACTGTCCCTCTCTCTTTAAAATAAATAAATTAGAATAGCTGATAGTTCAAATTAATCTATATCTATAATTATGGCAATAACTGTACTACTTGGATGAACTAGAAATCTCAGAAACAGTCAGATTACATTATTATCCCATTTATGTAAAGTTCAAAGACACAAATATGGCAAAAAAACATATGCAGGCGAGAATAGCAAACAGTCAGAAATGACATCATCAGACTAGCTGGGGTTTGCCCTTAGGGAGGGAAAGCAATGGAAATGAGGGACAGGGATGTGTGGACTGTATCATACTTAAAAAGAAAAAGAAAGAGCAGTCAGCAATTTGGGAGGCTAAGGCAGGAGGATCGCAAGTCCAAGTCCAGCCTTGGCAACTTAGACCCTGGCTCAAAATAAAAAAGGGCCAGGAATGCAGCTCAGTGGTAAAGTGCCCCTGGCTTCAATCCCCAGATACATAGAGAGAGAGAGAAGGAAAGCATCTATGGCCAGAATTAACATCTGGAAGCGCGGCGCCTGGGAAGTTGCTGTGTTATTTTCTTCACTCATTTTGTATCTACGTAGTGAATAAATATTCAGTGAGTACCTACTCTGCACCCAGCACTGTTTTAAGGCTCTGAGGACCTCGTTCTCTCCTTGGGACAGGAGGCATCACCCCCTCCCATGTCTGCCCCTCAGCTGAAGGCAGCCCTGCTCCTCTTCCCTGGGGCAGAACCCCCAGTGCATTGCTGTCCCCACCCCACCCCCAAACACCAAGTTCCACCAGCTCACGTTGAAACTCTGTCACATCAGCTCCATTTGGCTCCCCAACTGAGCTATCAAATGGACCCTATCTGGTCTCTGCCACTCCAGATGCAACCCTCCAACAGTCCTCCACATGGCTGCCAAGGGGACGCTCCTGTGCCACCATCACCCGCCTGCTTAAAGCACGCAAAGCGTCCTTGATGCTGTGTCCCTGGCACAGTCTCCAGTGCCCTGCAGAACCTGCCACCATCTCCACAGCTCACTTCCTCTGTCCCTCGCCTGAGGCTCCAGCCTCACACCAGCACTCCAGTACCCACTCCCCCGCCCGCTTCCAACTCCCTCTCACCTCTTCCAGGGTGCAGGATGCCCACCCCTCCTCCTCATTCTCCACACAGCAGCCCCTGCCTCCCAGACTCAGTTAGGCACCTGTCCTCTACTCCCCACCCCACAACGCTTTGTGCATATGCCTCTGGGATGCCTGTTAACAAACTGTAATTTTCTCTTTTAGTGACTCTGCACAAACACAAAAGGCAGAGAAACGGGCAAGGAGAACTAAGGAGATTCAACCCAAAGGCAAGCTCACCCCAACAAACCAGGCCCTCCACAAGCTGACAGTCACCTTTGATCCACACGCACTGACCCTACAGCCTCAGGGTCATCACCAGGTGTGATGTTCTTCCACACAACCCTTGGGCCTCTTGTGTCAGGTGCCCCAGTCACAATGCCCTTGTGCCCACCTCCCTGGAGTACTGTACCTTGGCCAGGGATCTGACTATGGGACTTTCCATAATGCCTCGAAGGAAGATCAGGTCCAGCTCCGCAGCCCCTGTGGCATTGGGGAGAGATCCCAGGTTGTCCAGGACTTGCTGCATGGCTGTGGGAAGGAGGCAGGCGGTGAGACACTCATATACAGACTGGGCACCGAAGATGGAAACGACACCCCCACTCCTGCAGAAGTCAGCCCTTCCCCAGCAACACTTCCCTTTCTCCTGCACTGGCACCTCAAGCCTTGAATGCCTAAGAAACAGGTCCTAGGGGAAGGGGGCAGTTCTCCTGGCCTATTCTCTCCACCCTAGGGAAGGCCGGCCTGGCAGGCGGATGGCTGCAGGCAGCAGGAAGTGGGACTGAGGCAGGGGACAGATGAAGGGAGCCGGGTTCCAGATTCTGCCCTGCTCCAGAAAACCACAGGCTCCTCACTCAACCTCTAGATGGACTGAAGCCTCAAGACTCAGTCACCTCTACCTTGCTGGCTCTGGGATAAGAGACACAGGGTGTGGAGCCTGTCCCTGAGTGCAGGCCCAGAGTCAAGCAGCCAACCATGTGGAAGGCCAGGCCAAGGCTGCACCACTAATTCAGTGTGGGATTGCACAAGTCACTGGCCCTCGATGGTCTCAGTCTTTCTCTTTAGCCCTGATAATGACCTATAATCACTGAAAAATTAACATGGATGATAAGTAAAGTTGAGGCCTAGAATGTCACCAGGACCTGGGATGGCAACCCAAGGGCAGAGGTCAAACCAGGTCATCCCAAGGATGAGCAAACTCAGTCTGGGATAAGATGTAACCAAGGACAGGAGAACACCTGAAGCTGGGCCACAGCAACAGGTCACCAAGATCTGAAGTGGAGGCTGCCTGCATCCACTGGCAGAGGAAGGAGCTCCAGGCAGTGGCAGGTTCCAGGAGCAGGAAAGAAGCAGAGTGTGCCCAACTGGGGGCAGAGACGGGTACAGGGTATCATTACTCTGCCACCCAGACACCCACGCCTACATCTGCATAACACCACCCAAGCCTGGAGGAGAGGGGCAGACACACTCCCTGGCACCTCTCAAGCTGAGCCCTCCTCCTCCTCCAGGACGCACTGGGTGGCTGGAGGGTGCACTGAAATTGGAGCTGGCAAGATGGCTCAGGGACTCCTGGGCTCCCAACCCCTTCTTGCTCCTTTTTTCCATCTTCTCCAGAAACAACATCGGAGCCTACCCTCCAGACCTCACCTGTCCAGGCCTGGGCTTGGCACGGGTCAGCGACCAGCAAGCTTTCCCACACTCTGAAAGAGGCCAGGGATCCACCAACCCTAGTCAAGCTCACAGATTCCGCAGCCGGCCAGTTAAGGATGGGGACTGAGCCACAGGAGGCAGCGCCCCCTGCCTAGGCCAGCTCTCCTGGGGGGATCGGACCCCCAGACTCCCGGGAGCACCCTCGTTAGATGCCCCAAGACCCCCAAGGGGAGGATCAGTTAGTGGGCAGGGGCCACCAGGCTCCCTGCTCACTCCCTACCTTCCCTCCGGAGCTCCGCTTCCTCAGAGGAGCCCAGGGATATCCCCTCCAAGGAGGTCCCGCTGCCTGGGCTGCCCGCCATGACGACCCCCGCCCGGGGCTCCCAGTGTCGCCTCCCACGCCGCGATCGCCTGCAGCTTTCCCCCGCAGCCTTCCCAGCCAGAACCCGGCTGCGCTGGAGGAGGCGGGACTGGAGCAGCGCTGCAGAATCTGCCAGTGGCAAGGCTCGGCCGCCCCGACCGCTTAGCTCATTGGCCAAAACCCCGGCGCGAGTGGGACGGGGCGGTGACTGGTGTGAGGAGGGAGAGGGCCTGAGAGAGCCATCCTTCCTTCCGATCGCACGATCCCCAACATTAAGTACCAGTGGAGGTGGGGAGAAGGAGGCTAAGAGAAGGTTCGGGGACGGCCAGTAGGTGTGAGCCCCCTGCGGACTGGTGCAGTGCCCAGAGACCCTCCCCACGGCAGGTGCAGGAAACCCCTGGGAGGGGGGCTCTTGGCCCCAGTTGTTCCTACTCCCTTCTTTTCTGAAGTCCTCTAATCCACCCTGTGCCTCCTCCTCCCTGAACCTTCGGACAGTGGTCCCTTCTCCAGGCTCTACTTCCTTTATAATGACCCCTTTAGTCAAAGGAAGCCCCCAGGAAGAACTCAGGCCTCTTCCTGGATGTAGTAGCCCCACTGGGACAAGAGGCAGATCCCTCAACTCCAATGCCCGTCACCTGCAGTCGACCAGTCCGGCCCTCCACTCTGAGGAGGGGTCACCCCTGCCGCAGGGAAGGCCCAAGCTCTTCTGGGCCCACCTCAGCAGCAGCTTCCTTCCTCCCTCACCCCCTGTCTCCCATTAGGTGTGCCCCTGGCAAAAGGGGTGCTGCCCAGGAGGCCAGTCAAGCATCTTGGAACTGGGGGAAGGAAAAGGTGAACGCAGGTTCATGCAGCAAGAAATAAGGGTGGGCAGGAGAAAGGGACTTGGCAGTTACTGGAGCCCAGTGCCCCATTCCTCTGAGGCCTTGTACTCATGAGACCACCACCAGGGAGATGCTGCAGCCACCAGTCAGCCATTCCCTGAGGAGTGGCACCAGGTCGCCTTGCACCCCTGGTTGCCATAGCAGCAGGCAGGATTACACACAGGACAGTAACCCAGGTTGAGAGAGATTTAAAGGGACAGCTTAACCTGAAAGCAGCCCCTTATCCTCATCTTGATTCAAAGAAAGAAGAGAGACAGGTGAATGGAGAGGAGAGGCTGTAGGTCAGGGGTGAGATCTCTAAAACTCTCGGCCTGTGTCATTGCCCCCACATGTCCCAACACACCCCAATACTCAGGAAAAGGGCTTTTCCCCTTATTCAAGTAGAGGTGGGGTCTCCCTGCAAGAGGAATACACTCTCCATTTCCTTCCCTCCAAAAGGACCACATTGACTTGCCGGAAAGGGTGGGAGAAGGACCTTGCTAGCTTCACCCTCTGCAGAGCACAAGCAGGGGATGTCCCAGGGAAGGAAGAAGAGGGAGAGGGAGAGGGAAGCCCATCCTCAGAGGTGGGGCACAGCTGTGTGTCAGTTCCAAAGGAAATGTACTGACCACCAGAGGCTAAGGAGCAGAACCCAGCACTCCATTTTTGAGAATAGGGGCTAAGAGAGCCTGGCGTGGTGGCAGAGGGCTGGCTCTAGGAAGAGGAGCACTTGTACTTCTTCCTCTGGATACGGAAGCTAGAAGCAGCCCATGGTGTAATGTCTAGGAAGCAGAGGCCTCAGGAATCCTTTGAGAAAGTAGGCCCCACACTCACTTCCCTGGGCCCCACCCGCTGTCCCCCTTCCCTACCAAGCCCCCACCAAATGGCCCACAGCAGGGAAGCCAAATTGCTAGGACTGCTCCTCCCTCTACATCCCTGCTGAAAACTATTAATGGATTTACTGGGCAGCCCCAGATTGACGACCTTTAATCACAGGCTCAGGGATGGGTTTAATTAACCCCTAAGCTGCTTACAGTAGGTCCCAGGCAGACTAGAGCAGGGGGAGAGTCCAGGGAGCCCAGGAGGCTGGGCAGGATATAGAGACACTGAGCCCTCCAAGGCTGCAGAAGCTAGGAGACATTAGTATAGTCCCTCCACTTCATGGAAAAGAGGACTTTCCTAGGGGGCAAAGGTGTCACAGGGTAGGTTCTGGCTGGCTCACAACTTCCTTCACACTGGGAGTTTTTCTAACCAAAGTGGGGGCCTTGAAACACCTTGCAGAGTGAACAGCAGGGTGCAGGGCAAGGAAGGCGCTGCATTGGAGGCATCCAAGCAGGGAGAAATGCAGACAGCTCAGAGCAAAACCTGAGTTTGCAGCAGCTGCTAGGGCACTTAGAGAGCCTCTAGCACAAGGAACTAACTTAACCTGGGGGCATGCGATTAAAAGATGCTCCTTGAAAACACTTGCTATGAGAGTCCCTCTTGCTGTCACCAGAGTCTCAGAGATCTAGGACCAATAAAAGTTAAGATCTTGTCCTATCACCTTATCTTAGGGAAAAACAGGTCCTCAAAGGAAGGTGACTGATTCAAGGCCACAAGATCAATGCCATCGTAAACAATTCAGCAGTAGCAGCAGACTAATTGCAAATTTGGCTCATAGTAACACATGTCTCACACCAACTCTACAGAAGAGAAAAATCAAGCTCCATAAGATTCAGCAGCCGGCTCCTGGGCTTTCCCAGTTTGTCTGAGGCCCACTCTCCTGCCCTGGATCCTACTACAGAACCATGTCCAGGCGATGACCCCGTAATCTTCCCCCTTTACTTACAGTTTCCCATACCCCATGCTCCGCCTACCTCCAGCACTAGCTGGTCTAGGGAGCACTGCCTGGGCCCGCACTGTGCCAATATAGTCCCTTCACTCCAAAGTCATCCTGTAAGCCCTAGCTCCCAGGCCATCTCTTGGGGGCACTTCTGTAACCAGCCTTGTGCCCTGCCATTGCCCTCCAGCAATAAATAGCAGGGCTCCTACCTGGATCGTGCACCCCTGCCATCCCCACGGGTGAGCTGCACTATCTCCAGCCCTCCCCCAACCTTTCTTCAGGCCTGTCCCAGAGATCCATAGAGAAGAGTTGGTCCAGATGAATGAATGGTAGGGTGGTTGGGGGAGCAGCAGTGGGAGGAGCTGTGGAAGTGCCTGACTACTGTTACCACCCCCAAATCCTTGCCTGGCAACCTCTGAACCATTGAAATAAGCTGACAGCCTCACCCACTTCTTACCAGATTCAGAGTTGGTGGCAGCAACCGGCATGGTGAAATCAGCAAGGGCTCTGAAATGTTTCTCCTGGAGGAGGAAAGAGAAGGATGAGAAGGCACCAGGGAAGAGGAAGGGCATCCCCATTCAGGAACAGCCACAAGGTAGGGAGTTGGATAACAACAAAGATCCCACGCACCCTGGGAGGCAAGGAGTGGGGATTACATGTCCACTTCTGAGGAGGAGAAGACTGGAGGGGATCAGAGAAGTTAATGATTTGCCCAAGATCACAAAGCAAATAGAGCAACAATGAAAACCCAGGTATTCTGACTCTTAAAAAATAGTGTTTCTGGTGGCACATACCTATAATCCCAGCAACTCAGGAGGCTGAGACAAAAGGACCAAGTTTAAGGCCAGCCTCCACAATTTAGCTAGACCCTATCTCAAAATTTAAAAATAAAAAAAAATTTTTAAAGGCTGAGAACATAGCTCAGTGATACAGCACCCCGGGTTCAATCCCCAATAACACATACACACACCCCAAAAACAGTGTTTCTGCCTACCATCTGTCATTTTTTTAAAGTGGGGGTTACATAGATATGACTGGAGAATTTGAGTCAAAAGCAGGCCAGGCCAGTGTTCCCAGACTGTAAGCTACATAAAAGTAAGAACCACATCTATTTTATTTGCCTCCAGAACCCAGATCTGGCATGGTGTAGATAATCCATAAACATCTCTGGCTCCCTTCCTCTCTCCTCTCCCTTTCTTAGTCCAGAGCTGGGACAAGGAGAACAGAGGCTCCTGGCAGAGTTAGGCATAGACTCTACAGCCCCAGTGCGCATTCCAGGGCCTCTCCAAGCTGGGTTGGCTCCTCTTCCTCCCTTTGCCTTCCTGGGCACGTGCTGCTGGATAAAACCCTAATTCCCCAGTTACCATGACAACAGAAGGCAGTGGCTCACAGCAGGGGTGGGGAGTGGGGGGGAAGCAGCTGACAGTGCCCACTTTAGGACTGAGTGCCTCTGGGGGTCTGGGGGTGGGGAGCCATTGCAACTTCACCTCCTCCCCAAAAAAGATTCTTCTCAAAGGAACTACTACCTGATTTCAAAAAATATTCCTCTCTGCTCCATTCCTCTCCCAGACCTGAACTGGTTACCTGTGCTCAGGTGGCAGAAATTACACAGGTAAGGGGGTGGATGGCTCCCCTCCTCCTGAGGACGTGGGAGAAGCTTTCAGAGACAGGAAGGAAACCTCTCTCAGGCTGGGAGAAATGCCCAGGATCCATTGTGTCAGTAGTGCCCTTGGTGCCAATACCCACCATCCCTGTTCCTAGAGAGCAGGGGTAGATTTCTCCTAGATGGTATTGCTCTCCTTGACAGAAGATAGAGGTACCTGCAGGGTCAGAGCGGGGAGACTCCAGGAGTTCTCTTTTCCCTGAGAGTTGAGGTAGAAAGAGGCTGGGAGGATCCTGTATGGAACCTCTAGCCTGCCGGGGTTTTCTCCCTGGGGAGTCATTTCCCACGGCGCGTCCGCTCTCTCTCCCCACCCCCACTCAAGCCTCTGAGAGGGCGGGGCTCGGCTGTGCCCACAGGAGAACGGCAGTGCCAGGCAAGGCAGCCTGGCTCCATGCCAAGGTCCGCGGCCCAGGCATCTGGGAACCCGCACCTCTGCTTCCAAAAGCCTGGGCCCAGGTGCCCTCTCACCCCAGCCTCCGAGCTAATCACATTCCCCCACAGTGTCCACAGGCGAGACAGGCGGGCAGTGAAAGGGGGAGGTTTCCTTCAACCTCCCACCCCCTCCATCAAGGCACGTACAAAGAGGTGTGAAGGAGAATCTAACAAAGGCGTTTTGGAGGTCGATAGGTCGTGGGCAGGGCTGGACAAAGCTCAGGGCCAGAAGATGGGGGTCTAAAGATCCGGCTGACGTGCCCACACTCACAATCAGATCGCCCCCGCCCCACGAGCCCAGTCCTAACCCGCTGGGCGCTAGGACCTGGGGGAAAGGGGGCGTGTTGCGAGCCATCAAAGAAGGCTCTCAGCTCGCGCGTTCGCTGGAGAGCAGGGGATGAGGTCACTGAATGACTGCACCCCCCCAAGTCTTCATTCTCCGCCACCCGGTTAGACAGACCTAACTTTCTGACCCTGGCTCCTCGCCTCTGGCACTAATCCTCTCCCACGTCCCCAGGCCCTGACCCTGGCCCCCGCCCCGAGCCTCCCTCCCCGTCCAGCCTGCGAGGCGCGGGAGGCAGTGCGCCCCTTCCCGGGACCCCTCCCGGAGGAGGCAGGTGCTGGGCTCCTAGGGGGCGGGGTAGCCGGGGACTCGGCTCAGCCTGTCTCGCGCCCCCGCTGCCGGAAGCGTTTCCAGCGCGGTTCTTACGTAATGCGGGGACTCGCGGTCCCCCCAGCCCGCACAGCCCCGGGGGGCGTCGCGGACACCCGGGCTCCGCGCAGCTCGCCCCCCGCGCCAGATGTCGCTTTGGAGCCCCTGCCGTAGGGACGAGGGTCAACGTTACTGGACGGCGGGGTTTGGTTCTCCGAACCCGCATCCCAGAAAAGGAGCCTGGGGACAGGGGCTGGAGAGGGAGGGCACCGGCCTGGGGGAAGGGGCCCGGGAGTTTGGACCCAGAAAATAAGGCCCCAAGTGCCGTGCCAGAACTAAAACGAGGCCGGGGTCCAGGGTGGGTGCTGGCCGGGGGGCCTGCGGAAACCTACCTGCGCCCGGGGGAGCCCCTAGCTCGGGGCGACTCCAGCGCAGCCGGGCGCTCCGCGTTTACTGCTTGTCAATCGCTAGCAGGGCTCTTAAAGCGGCAAGTCCTCCTCGGCGCGAGGGGCGGAGACAAAGGGCGGAGGCGAGGGGAGGGGGTTATGGATGAGGCGGGAGGACTCGCAGCAAAGTAGTCTCCCGGCAGCTGACGGGTGGGCGGGGACGCGGTGGTTCGAAGCCACCGTTCAGCCCTGACACTCCGCACCCACTCCGACTGCGACTCTACCCACTGGCGTCCGTTGGCGCCCGGGAATCACTTAAAGGGGCAATGGTGAAAAAACAGCCCAATGGGACCGCTTAGACTCATTACACTCCAGGCGTGCCTCACCTTTCCTGGTAATCCTGCTTCACGATTTGGAAAGGGAATGGGAGGGCTTTCATATACCAACCCCAATAGGGCCTCGGACCCTGGGGCAGCTTTTAAGGAGGCTGGATCCGTACTTTAAAGAAAGTTTGCAAAAAAGAGAAAACGTCTTAGAGCCCAGCGCGGTGGCCCACGCCAGTTAACCCAGGTTCTCCGAAGGTTAAGGCAGGAGGATCTAGCTTTGGAAACTTAGTGAGACCCTGTCTTAAAAAGTGAAAAGGGCTGGGAATGTATCAGTAGTAGAATGTTCCTGGGTTCAATCCCCAGGACGCGGGTGGGGAAGGCTGGGGGAATGCGGATAGGCAATGTCTTCGTGAAGGGGTTCAAGTCCTGCGTGGGGAGCTGGTCTATGCTTCTGCCTACGGAGTAAAGGAACAGGTAATTCTCTATCCTGAGTCCCATCTCAAGGAGTTAGAGAGGTTGCCAGGCACAGTGGCGCATGCCTGTAATCCCAGCGACTCCCAGGCTAAGGCAAGCCTCCTCAATTTATCAAAACCTTAGGCAATTTAATGAGACCTTGCCTCAAAATAAAAAATAAAAAAGGCTTGAGGGTGGGCGCTGGGGATGTGCCTCAATGGTGGAGTGCATGCATGGCATGCGGGAAACCCTGGGTGCAATCACCAGCACTCCCCACTCCCCACCCTGCCAAGTGTTTTGGGTATGTAGCTCAGTGATAGAGCTCCCGGTTTGCATCTGTCATGAGTCCAGAGGTTGTTTCCGGCACCAAAAAGAAGAAAGACAAAGTTAAACCCACTAGCCCGCCTTCACCACCTCCAGAGCCGAGCCTCCAGCTCCACCCAGACCTGCTAGTAAAAGATAAAGAACAGTGGGGAAGACCAGCCGAATGACCAGCCTTAGTTGAGTGCTCTAGCCATTTGGGCAGAGGCAGCAATACTTCCCCCAGCTTGGTTTCTTTTCCACTCCCTCCAACTGCCCTTTGCAGTATGTGGTGGGTTATCTCTCTTCCTTGCTAAGTGGACGCCTAAATCAGAAATGCACTGCATTCTTGATATCTCAGAATTGGATCAGGAGATCCATCCTGGAAGCAGGGAACTGGCCATGGAGTCCCAGGAAGCTAAGATCAGCTCCAGAATAAAGGTTTGGGTATAGATACAGGCAAAGACCACTGCAGCGGCCTAAATGCTGAGAGCCACTTGGGGGAGGAGAAGAAAGTTAGTGACCCCAGATGGCAGTAACTGGGATTGCAGGCTTTTGTCTGACCTAAGAGATTTTCTAGGGCATATTCCTTTCCGTCAAGCCAGAAAAACCTCCTGATGGAATTCAGGAAAAGCCCATTACATATGCTACCCCTCCACTCTCACCTGTCACCTGTAGTCAGGGAATCACTTATGTTTGGTTGGAGGGAAAGGATCTTGAATCCCTCCAAAAATACTAATCACTTCACAATCAGGCAACTATTACCCCATAGCAATCCACTGCAAACCTCCATCCATTCGGGATCCCCAGGAAGGGTGGGATTCCAGATTCTAGTCCACATGGAGGGGTGGGGCCCCACTCATTATCCTTACGGGCTGCCATCCCCTCTTAGTCAGTCCACAAGTATCTCTCTAAGAAGGGCCCCACAGAATGCCAGCCCCACCTATCTGTTCAGATCCTTATAATTGATCAATAGTTTGATTTTCACAACAGCCCTGTGAGGCACAAACGTTTTTGATGCAGAATAGGATGTTCTTGTTTGTTCCAGACAAGGTGTCAGTTTCCGTGGTATCGAAATAGAAAGGGGCCCTGCCTCCTGGGATAGAGGGAGGGGGAGAGGTATGTCACTTGGATGCAAAAGCACCCTCTGGTGGTATAGTTAGACGTCCTAACAGAGTTGTCCTAAGGTGCAGTGTCCAAAGCAGTGGGGAACTACTGGTGAGAATGGAATAGCTGGGAAGGAGATGCAGCTTTGAGGGGTCTACAGTGCACCCAGGGCAGTTAGGACTTGCTCCATCCCAGGGAAGAATGTGTCCTCCCCCTCTAGGGTCTCTACTAACTCTGTTTTCTTCTCTGCCTCAGCTCCAGAGGTCACTGGGTGCAGGCAGTATCTCTGGTTTCCTTGAAATTAACATTTATCCTCTGGTGAGTGTTCAGTCCAGAGTTTTGGGAGTCCGGGCATGGGAAGCACACATTGTAATCCCAGCAGCTTGGGAGGCTGAGGCAGGAGTATGGCAAGTTCAAAGCCAGCCTCAGCAACTTAGCAAGACCCTGTCTCAAAATTAAAATAAATAAATAAATAAATAAAGATGTGAGATGTGACTCAGTGGTGAAGTGTCCCTGGGTTCAATTGATGGTACCAAACAAACTCAAGCCCCCCCCCCCAAAAAAAACCCTCAAGGGGTATTGTGATTTCTATCTAATCAGTCTTGCTTTGAATGATTTGAATGATATTGCAATTCCAGCAAGGGTCAGAAGGGGCCGCCAATGGTTACCCCTAGACTGTACACCCACGTTCAGGGCTTCCTGCAACTTAGCAGAATCTTGTTCTGGAAATCTTTTCTATTGCCTATAACTCAGTAGAAAGAAAGAAAAAAGAAAAAAGTTTGGATCCCTCAGTGACAAGACAGAAAGATAGCCACTACATAGATATATAAATATTTGCTTAAAATTATTCTATCTGAGCTATTGAACTATTATGTATATTGAAACTATTCACTCAAAATATTTTAAAAATAACTTTAAAACTTAAATAGAAGTTTCAATAATTTCTTCTCATATCCCAGAGAATTATCTTGCACACCCCTATGTGCCCCCTACTTTGGAAAGGACTGCTCCAAAGGAAACACTGTGTCCCCCTCTCCAATCCCAGTCAATGCAGCATCCAGGCAGGGAGCTTTGCCTGCACTCCAGGAGGACCAAGTGTCCACGCCCCTTGCTCACACCTGCAAGAGGGAGCCTAAAACCTCCACCACCACCACCCACAGTTGTCCACACACCCCTGCCCTGTGCTTACATCAGATTGCCTATCTGGAGGGCAGGGACCCAGAACTTCTGTCCAAAGCAGCCGTCTTGCCCTCCTGGCCCCACCCTAACCCTGGCCCAGTACTTGTGGCATTTTGCCCTGCCTCCCGTTTACTCTCCCTGCAACCCCAGGGAAGTTGAAATCCTGCGTTGAAAGCCAGGCCCAGACCATGTGTAGCCGAGGCTGGTTAGATAACCTTGCTGCGCCTCAGTTTCTCATCTGTACAACGAGGATGACGGCACCCACCTTGGGGGAGGACGGACACAAGGTGTCTGCCCCAGGGCCAGGCACACAGAAGGTGCTCCATAATGCAGTTCCCATCTGGGAAAAGGTCTGGGCAGCCTCTAGCCAGGAGCCAGCCGTGTAGTAGGCGGTTAGTCCCTGTCTCTGGTCATCTGATGACCTAAACTCAGGTCCATCCGAGGGCTTGTGGAGTCCCAGGTATCTGATTCAGATAGCGTGTCCTCTTCCTGCTGCCCACACACCCTGTACTGGCACCTTGCCCAGCCCATTCTGCACCACCAGTTTCTCTTACCCTAGTTCTCTCCATTGCCCCCTGGGAGGTGCGTAGGGCTTTGATGTGGGCACCTGGGCAGGGGTGGGAACGGCCAGCTCACCAACAAAGTGGGGAAGAGTTTACAAGAGCCGGCGCAGACCTGGGGCTGCAGGGAGTCCTGTTACCCTCCCCAATAACCCAGCGTCCACTGACGAGACTCCCTACGAATGGGCCTTTGCCTTGGAGTGTCCCTGGAGACCCTGGACAGGGCCAGGATGCAGGGTGAGGAGTGGAGGCAGCCTCTGGACATCAGGAGTGGTGAGGGGACTGAAGCAGCAAATGACCTAGGTTAGACACCTTGGGGACCACGTGAGGCACTTAAGTTGCTATTTGGAGACAGAAAAAAAGAACAGAGGAGTGTTACCACTTGAACTGGTGACTAGAGAAAGGCTTCTCAGACACACGCATACACGTATACACACATATGCACAGACACAGTGCACACACATGCACACATGTGTGCGTGCACACACCCCACATGCTGCTTCCCTCCCTGTTTGCCCTGTCAGTACGTCCTGAGTGGGTCGGGACTGAGGCAGAAGGGAGAGGGCCAGGGGCCAAGGAGAGAACTAGGTGACCTTGAGAAAGCCACTTGCACCTGAATTCAGCTTTCCCTGCTGTTAAGTGGACAGGATGATATCTACCTGGCAGGCTCTGGGAAGACTGCGCTGGGAGGGTCACCTGAAAGAGTTTTGTGAGGCATGGAGGGGATCTGGGTCTCCCAGGTCATTCCCTAGCTGTACCCCTTCCCAGGAAATCGGGGAGGCCTCAGTCCCAGAGCCATTCTCTGTCCCTGGCCTGCCTCAACCACAGCATCTTTGTCCCACTTCTGCCTGGCACCAACCGCTCAGCTCCAGCCTCCCTGACCAGGCCCCTCTGCCGCCCTGATTGGGGGTTAGCCACCTGGCCAGCCTTGCGCACCCTCCGCTCCTCTCTGCCATGCTTGAGGGCAGAATGGGGGACCTGCTGCACCACCGGCCATGCCACAGAGACTGAGGCCTCCGGCTCCTTCATTCCAGCTGCCTGCCCTGAAGAGCTGGTGTGGGGAGCAAGTGAGCCCAAGGAGAGAGTGAGCCAGAGCCCTTGGGGGAGGAGGAAGGACAGCTCAGACAGCAGTAGCACTGGCCACCATCAGGAGATCAGCACCTGGGCAGCAGAAGAAACTAGAGCACAGAGGATGAGGGACATCAGCGGGCAGGTAGAGCTGGGGTTTGAGTCCAGGTCACCAGGCCATAGGCCCCACTGTAGATGCTGGGCCTCAGCACCTTTGCAGGTTCTGTTCTTATCTTCATCTTCTCCATGAAGAAGCTGAAGGTCAGAGCAGTTAAGTGACTTGCCCAGTATCACACAGCAGGCAAGTGATGGAGAAAGGCTTAGGAAGCTTGATGAGTGAAAGAGATTTACTAGTTTTATGATAGTTATTCTTTTTTTTTTTTTTAAAGAGAGAGGGACAGTGAGAGAGACAGAGAAAGAGAGAACGAGAGAAACAACTTTATTTAGTTTTTCACATGGCTTTAGTTGCTCCAACACTCAGTTGTGTACGTGGTGCTGGGGTTTGAACCCAGGTCCTCGTGCTTGCCAAGCAAGTGCCGAAACCGCTGAGCCACCGCTCCAGCCCGTTATTATTTTTTTCAATTTTTAAAAAAATATTTTTAAAGAGAGTAAGACTTAATTTTATTTTTTCATCTGGACTTTGTTTCTCTGACACTTAGTTGTGTATGTGGCACTGGGGCTCAACATGCCGGACAAGGGCTCCAACTGCTGAGCCACCGCTCCAGCCCTATGGTTGTTATTCTTCAATGTACAAAACTATAACAACTTGGGGCTGGAGCGGTGGCTCAGCGATTAAAGTGCTTGCCTGGCATGCACAAGGACTGGGCTTCGAACCCCAGCACCACGTGCACAACTAAGTGGAGGAAAAACAAAAGCCAGATGAAAAAATAAAGTTAACTCTCTTCTCCCACTTCCTCTAAAAAACAAAACAAAACAAAACAAAAACTATGTATTTAAATAAAGAAGCCCCTGAAGCAATTTCTCTCTAATGCTTAGATGGTATCCATCACAGCTTAATCTAATCTTGAATTTATCTAGACTTGGTTGGGATACTTTTACTAATTCACTCTAAATCCTTTATTAACTTGGCATCTGATGCTGGACTCAAAGAGTTTAGCAGCTTTTAACAGCAACTGGCAGAGATGCCTAAAAGCAAGAGCATTCAGAGACCCATCTACCTCCTCCAGCACAGAAAGCCTGATCATTTGGCCTTAGTTTTCCCATCTGTAACGTGGGCATAAGGACCAGTTTGCTAAATTCTCCTTCATCTCCATCAATCTATATCTGAGGAAACAACTTCACACTCTCCTCATGAAAAAATTAAAATCTTTGGGGCTGGAGCGGTGGCTTGGCTGTTGTGGCGCTTGCCTGGCATGCGCAAGGACACAGGTTCGAACCCCAGCACCACGTACACAACCAAGTATCAGAGCAACGAAGGCCACATGACAAACTAAATAAAATTGATTCTCTCTTTCTCTCTGTTTCTCACTCTCTCTCTCTCTTTAAAAAAAATTAAAATCTTTCCAACAGAGATTTCCAACAGTGGCCTCTTGGTAGGCATTTCTTGGTATATTAATTATTCCATTCAACAAATACCTATTCCCGCTAGACTGAAGTTCTGTGAGGATAGCAACTAAATTTTATTGAGCACTGTCACTCCAGCCCCCAGAGCAGTGCCTGCCATCAAGTAGGTGCTCAATTAATAATAAAACAGTACAGAATCTCTAGAGATAGGATCAGACAAGAGTGGTTTCTGGGGACTAGAGCAGTGGCTCAGAGGTTACAGCGCTTGCCTGGCATGCCCAAGGACATGGGTTTGAGCCCCACCTGCGCATTCACAATGAAGCGTCAGAGCAACAAAGGGCAGATGAAAAACTAAAATTGATTATCTGTCTCTCACTGTCCCTCTCTCTCTCTTTTTTTTTTTTTAAAGAGAGAGGGACAGTGAGAGAGAGAGAGAGGATGAGTTTTTTTATTTAGTTTTCATTTGGCCTTCGTTGCTCCATGTATCTCGCTGCATACATGGTGCTGCGGTTCGAACCCGCGGACTTGCGCATGCAAGACAAGTACCATAACCGCTGAGCCACCGCTCCGGCCCCACTGTCCCTCTCTCTTAAAAAAAAAAAAAGTGGTTTGTGAAGTCCCCCAGCCACTATAGTTTAAATGACTGTCCCCTAAAGGCTTAGTCTCAGGTGGCACTATGGGTAGGTGGTGGAACCTTCAGAAAGCAGTGGCCAGGGGTAGGTCCTTGGGGCATTGGAAGCTTGTCCTCACAGGGCTTTGTGGGACCCCAGCCTCAGCCTCCGTCTCTCTCTTCCTCTCTCTCTCCTTCCTGGCTCATGATTTAAGTGATTTGTTCCACCTTGAGGTCCTGCCACACAGTGCTGTCCTTGCCAGAGGAACAAAGCCATGGGGCCTGCGTAATCTTAGGCTGGAACCTCTAGAACTGTAAGCTGAAATAACCCATTTTCCTTATCGTGATGCAAGCCTGGCTAATGTGCCAGGTGGTTGCAGGGCACAGAGGTGAGGCCTGCCAGGAAGTTGACTGCAGAGAGGACCCCATGCTTCTGTCCTGAGAAGGCAGCTGTGCCTGTGGAGGGCAAAGAAGAGGCCACCCTGCCAAGCAGCCTTCCGTTCGGCTCTAAGATCATAGATGCTAAGAGGTGGATGATTGGCCCCCGGCCAGACTGAGCCAGGGTTCAGGGGCTCTGGTCCTCATTGTCCCTGGCCTTGCATCTGAGAACAGGGGCAGAGCTGATGCCATTAACACAAGTCGTTTCAGAGAGACTGTCCTGTCCTTCCCAAAGGACGTTCAAAAACAGCTGATCAACACTGCATAATAAAAGATATTTCTTTATGTGAATGTTAATACATGCATAAAAGCATTTGAATAGATATTTTTATTGTCAGTGCCAAATTCCCTCCTACTTCTCCTGCCTGGGTCTGGTATGAGGTCAAGGTCCCTTTCTGTGGTACCCCCATCTGGAAGGAGGAAGAGGGTTGGGAAAAGAGTCCATTAGGCAGGTGTTAGTCTGTGATATAATGCAGGATAACAGGTTGGCCTCCCTCTCCCAGGAAAGTCATATTGTCCAAAACTCCATGAGGAGAAGACAACCAGAATCTCCACGTGTGGAAATTTCCTGGCATCTGCCATGCCTGCCTCCGCCTAAGGCTGATTTTAAGCTGTATCCTTTAGCTGTAAGGAACTATCACCATTAGTACAACAGTTTGCCGTGTGTTCTGTGAGCCCTTCTAGCAAATTATCAAAATCAAGGTTTCAGAGGCTGGAGTGGTGGCTCAGCGGTTAGGGTGCTTGCCTGGCACACACGAGTACGTGAGTTCGAACCCCAGCACCACGTACACAACGATGTTTCAGAGCAACGAAAGCCACATGAAAAAGTAAATAAAATTGATTGTCTCTTTCTCTCTATCTCTCTCTCTTAAAAAAAAAAAAGACAGAGGGACAATAAAATTGATTCTCTCTCTCACTGTCCCTCTGTCTGGTCCCCTCCTATTGGGAATCTTAATAGGTCATCTTTTCCTTTCTCCCCTCCTGCCGATTGAAAGCAGGGCCTCCTACATAATCAGCAAGTGCTCTGCCACTGAACCACGTCTCCAGCCCATTTTCGAATCTCTGGGGTTTGAACTCACGTACTCGTGTGTGCCAGGCAAGTGCCACAACCGCTGAGCCACCGCTCTAGGCCCTGTCCCTCTGTCTTTAAAAAAAAAAAAAATCAAGAGTTCAAGGGTGATCTTAGGGACTCCTGAACTTGCAGCTAGAGGTGAGGGGTGGTCTCTGGACTGTGCCCCTCTTTTTTTGGTACTGGGGATTTAACCCAGGAGCGCCTCACCACTGAGCTACATCCCCAGCCCTTCTCATTTCCTTATTTTGAGACAGGGTCTCATTAAATGGTTACCGTTGGCCTCCACTTGCGATCCCGCAATCTCAGTCTCCTGAGCTGCTGGGATCACAGGGGTGCACCATCGTGCCTAGCTGGACTGTCCTGCTAATGTCACATAATATGCCCTAACACACATGAACATCACATAATAACACGTACTGCAACACGGGTGGACCTCGCAGACACTGTGCTAGGGGAAAGAAGAGCATCAGAAAGACCACGCATTGTGTAATTGCATTTGAACGGAAGGCTCAAAATGGACAAACTCATGCAGACAGAAAGGTTGCCCGGGTTTGGGGGAACGGGACTGATAACAGGTATGAGGCTTCAGTTTTGGTACAAAAAAAAAATATTCTACAATCGATCGTGATAGTGGTTGCCCAGATCTCTGTGGGTACCGGAAACCACTGCATTGCCCAGCTAGCTGCATGAGTTGCATGATATGTGAATTACATCTCAATAAAACTTTTACTGTAAAAGGGGGTATGTAAAGTTGAAGTTCCTGGAAAGAGGACTTCGTGGATTCACTGGTGTGTCTCCAGGCCCTGGAGCAGGACTCCCGCCCATCCAGGAGGACAGGTGCCCCATGAACACTGTGGAATGGATATACCAAGGGACTCCTGGAATTGGAATGGGTCCCCATGGTCTACCCCTCTTTACAAAGACAAGAATACCTCACACCCACTCCATTTAGGAAGAATCTAGCCAAAACGTTTAGCTTTTGGCCTGAGAATGAGGAGTGGGTGGTGACGTTAAGGAGATTAATTCACTGTAGCCCAGCTTCCAAACTGCCCCTCCGACCCCCAAGGATTAACCCAAATCATCACAGGGTTTCCTTGGGGCAAAAGGGTTGAATCTCCAGGACAGAGTCCCCAAGAATGGGATATGGGGCCCAGGCCTGTCTCCTTTGGGGGTGCCTCAGCCTGGGAAAAGAGGCATTCATGTCCCAGCCACGCTCTGGCAGGAAGGACCACGTCCATTTTCTCCAAAGCTCTCTGATCCTTCCCTGTTTGTTTTGGGTTTTGAGCTCTAGTAAAAGTGTATGTACAGAATGATCTCTCCGTGTTTTAAAATGCAGGTTTTGTTTCATTCAGGTAAGAGGAGGCCAAAGGATGACGAAATGGGTGCCCCTCAGAAGACGGCTTGCCGCCAGGCACTTACGGACTGAGGCAGGAGGATTACAGATTTGAAGCCAACCTGGGCAATTTAGGGAGACCCTGTCTCAAAATAAAATAAAATGGGCTGGGGATGTGGTTCAGTGGCAGAGCACTTACTGATCATGTAGGAGGCCCTGTTTTCAATCGCTAGGGGAGAAAGGAAAAGATGACCTATTAAGATTCCCAACAGGAGGGGACCAGATAAGCCACAAAGGCCACAAGGGATGCACTGAGGGTTGGGCAGGAGGCAGGGAGCACAGTAAAACACAAAGGAATAGGGAGGCAGGGCAGATGGCTTGGGATTGGCTCATTTAGATCACTTCAGTGGTTCTGGGGCAGAGAGGTCCCCTAGTTGTTGGGTGCCTTATTCTGGGAGAACGGGACAGGTGAATAGAGGCCTGAGGAGAGCCAGATGTTGTGGCGTGGCTAAGAGATGGCAGTGTCAGCAGGACCAGCAAGGCCCATTTTAGGCACACAGTTGGATGAGTTTTGACAAATACATAATCACCCATGCAAAGCACCTGAAATGTAGAAAAGCTTAATACACACACCTCCTCCGAGGCTCCGGGACCCCTCCCCAGATGGCTTTGGTGCCAGCTGGGAGGTGACCTGCCCTGCCCTCCAGCATCCCCCTTAGAGCTCAGTGCTGTGAAGTGAAGTCCACACCCCAACTCCTGGGCAAGACACTTGATCACGCAATAAACCCCAGAAACGTGTTTTATTCCAGGCATAGGGAGATGTCTGTATGGGGCTGTTCCCGCTGCTCTTGGGAGTTCGATCTAGCCCTGAGGCCAAACCTGTATAACCTATCAGATGATAGTCTATAACCTGATAAATGACATTTCAGACACCTGAGTACAGCAAGAGCCCCAGGGAAGGGACTGCAGAGCTTTTACAAAAGACAGTTTTCAGAACCGGTCCCTGAGTGAGATTTTGCCGGGCAAGGAATAGAAAGTCATTCCAAGTGGAAAGGATCAGCAAAGGCTACGGGATGAGGAAGCGCAGGGCTATGCAGGAGGTCACTGCGGTCCAAAAAGTGAAGGGTCAGACATGTCGGAGGAGGCCAGGGCAGCAGGAGGTGTCACTACAGAGACCAGGTTGAAGTGCAATGTGCAAAATAGGTGAATGACAACTTGTGGGGCATCTGCACAAGGGAAGGGCTCTCCTCAAGCGGTAAAAGGGGACAGATGGCTGGGTGCAGTGGCGCACACCTTTAATCCCAGCAGCTCAGGAGGCTGAAGCAGGAGGATCTCCAGTTCAAAGTTAGCCTCAGCAAATGAGGAAGGCCTAGGCAACTTAGAGAGACCCTGACTCAAAATAAAATAAAAAGGGCTGAGATGTGGCTCAGAGGTTAAACACCCCTGGATTCAATCCCTGGTACCAAAAAAAAAAAAAAAAGGAAGGTAACAGATGGCTTATTTGCCTAATAACGTGGGGAAATCTCAGAAGGACTGCGTGCTGTGTTAAAAAAAAAAAAAGAAAAAAAAGAGCATGCCCTTTGGCTTGGTTTATATGAAGTTCTAGAGTAGGCAAAACAATCTAGACAGATGGGATCAGTGGTTGCCTGGGGCGTAAGGCTACCTCCTAGGCTGGTGGACATGTTGTATCTTCGTTGCATGGGTAATTGTGTATTTGTCAAAACTCATCCAACTGCATGCTTAAAATGGGTGATTTTTATAGTGTGTAAATTATTCTCTTATTAAAGTTCATTTTTAAAAGTAGGCTGAAGTCAAATTGGGAAGGGCCTTAAATGGCATGCTAAGATGTTTAGATCTCATCCTGGAAGTAATAGGAGGGTTATTAGTGGACAGTTGTTGATATGCTTTGGTTGGGTTGGGTAACAAGTAAAATCCAGCTCAAAGCAGCTTAGGTAAATGGGGAATTTCCCTGAAGGCCCTGGGACATTTCCCTGGTTTCCTATGTCTTGGGCAGAGCCAAAGCATAAGGGACATCCCCTGAGCTTCTCCCTATAACCCCTGATCTAGCTCTAGTATTTTCCCACAGCTGAGGACACCATGCTCAGAGAAGCCAAGTGACTTGTCCAGGGACATAAAAGCACGTGAAGCTGGAACCCACTGACCCTGGGTGAGTGTCATGCCTTCTCTAAACCTGAATCTGCCAATGAAAAAAAGGTGAATAATGCCTATAAGTGTCATCTAAATGATATTAAAACAGAGTGTTTTGCCAGAATGCCAAGCCTGTCATTGAGCAAATACAATGATTATCAGTTACTAACAGACTGCTTTGTGTTCATATAGTTTTTTTTTTCTTTCTCCCCCCAGTACTGGGTATTGAATGCAGGGGCACTCTACCACTGAACTACATTCCCAGCCCATTTTATTTTTTATTTGGAGAGAGTATCTCATTAAGTTGCTGAGCCTGGCCTCAGCTTTGCAATCCTCCTATCTCAGCCTCCTGAGTTGCTGGGATTACAGGAGTGCAGCACCACACCTGGTTCACATGCTATTATTAGTAATGATATTGGGCATCTGTCCCCTGAGCCTCTTCCCCAACCTGCTCAGCTCATTGAGTGTTTTCTCTTGTGTGGGGCCAGGAAGGAGAGTAGCTGAGCACCCCCTCTCACCCACCCGGAACCTGACTGTTCTGAAATGAGTGAGGGACCAAGAGTCCTAGTGCCTGCAGAAGAGCCCTGGGGTTCGTAAGGGCAGCCTGGGTTTCCACAGCCAGGGCTGCAAGTGGACACCTCATTCAGGTTCCTGCAGTGGTAGTGGGAGCAGCGGGCAGGGTTCCGCACCAGGTGTATGATTAATTGGGATAACCAATGGACCATTTGTTGGTATGCAGGGCACATTGGCCCCTAGATATCTCCTCCACCCTGTACTGTGGAATTTCATCATAAGAATCTCATTTCTTTTCTGGAGATCCTTTTTTTTTTAAAGGGGGGGGATCAACTTTATTTATTCATCTGGTTTTTGTTTCTCCGACACTTAGTTGTGTATGTGGTACTGGGGTTCGAACCTGGGTCCTTGTGCATACCAAGCAAGCGCTCCAACCGCTGAGCCATAGCTCCAGCCCCTTTTCTGGAGATTCTTGACTCCATTGAAATACAGTCCTGGTCTCAGTGGGCTACTGAGCCATCCCGTAAGCTGAAGCGATCCCTCTTCTGAGAGTAGATTTTAATAAGAGGATTAAAGGGTGATAAGTGTGGATGGGGGGTGTGCATCCAGGAATGGAGGGGCCCATACACATTAAACACCTTTTAAGTCAGGTGTGGTGGTGCACACCTGTAATCCCAGCATGTCGGGAGGCAGAGGCAGGGGGATCGCAAGTTCAAAGCCAGCCTCAGCAACTTAATGAGGCCCTAAGAAATTTAGTGAGACTCTGTCTCAAAATCAAAAGGACTGGGGGTGTTACTTAGTGGTTAGGCACCTCTGGGTTCAATCCCTTTTACAAAAAGAAAAAAAAAAGTCTTCTATTAAGTGTCAGGAGCTGGGCTGGAGCGGTGGCTCAGCGGTTTCGGCGCTTGCCTGGCAAACACGAGGACCCGGGTTCAAACCCCAGCACCACGTACACAACTAAGTGTTGGAGCAACTAAGGCCATGTGAAAAACTAAATAAAGTTGTTTCTCTCTTTCTCTGTCTCTCTCACTGTCCCTCTCTCTTTAAAAAAAAAAAAAAAGTGTCAGGAGCTGTCTAGGGACTGAGCTACATCATCAGACCCAATCTTCATGCCAGTCACATGCTATAGGTATAATCTGCTCCATTCCACTGATGAGAATGTGTAGGTTCAGGGGACATAATGTCCCTTGATCAAGGTCAGTCAGCCAGGAAATGGTGAAGTTAGGATTCCCTGCGCTTCCTGCTGTGCTCCAAAGAGTCACCCATGTTTCACAGACTTGCCCCAGAAGAGCAGCAACGTTATATAGATAGAAGATCAGGACGGGTCACACAACCAAGACTCTGTGGCTTGAGGTGGCCCAAAGCCTTAGTTGATCATTCAAGCAGCCGACAACCCCACCTTCCAGAAGTCTCAGCAGGTCCCCGCCAGGGACTCCAGCATGGCTGGCAGGCTAAGGAAATCTCCAAACTTAACAGAGGGGCTGCAACCCTCAAGATGGAAACCACTGCTCCCTGCCCCCAGCACTGGCCATGCCAGTAGGCATAGCATCCAGAGAGCAGGGGCATCCGGGGCCCACAGTGGATCTTTGGGGAAAGGAGGCACTTCCCATGGAGCTGCATGGGACGGTGTCTCTTCTGCAGCAGAGCCTCCTCCTGATCCCAAGAACAGACTCTGGGAAGCGACAGCAACCACTCCCTACAACGCAAGTCAGTTCCTCCCTAGGATCTGTGAACCAGAGCCTCCCCACCTCTGCCACCTACCCTTGGGGGCTCTGGTAGGGACTGTGCCCTGGTCAGGACAGCTAGCAACCCATGCGCTTCCACCCCCACCTTCTCTCTGTTCCCAACTCCCAGGTCATGACACTGGAGTAGGAAACAAAACCAGAGGTGGAGCCTTAGAGGGACAGGGGACATGGATCCAAAGGAGTATAAAGGGCCTCATAGGTCCTGGCCAGAGACCCTTTGCTGTGTCTCTCTGTACCTGCCCAGCACCATGGTAAGGTCTGGTGGCCAAGTCTGGGACTCCTTCAACTGTGTTCTCCAGGAGATTGGGGCTGGAAGCCAGCACCAAGGGCTCCTCTGCAGACCCCCTACAGGCATGAAGGAGAAGCCAAGTCCCTCTTCTTTGGCATTCTCACGACCAGGAAAGCTGCCAGGGCTTCCTGTCCCTACTTGGGGTGGTGGGGATGCCGGGAGTTCCTGGTTGAGGGTTGAGGGGCTCAGGGACTCTGGAGGTGTGTATCAATCATATCATATCTGTGAATTATTGTATGTGCTTGTGTTCAGACAGAATTATCCGAGCGTAGCCAGGTTGGGCAGGGGTGGAATTCCCAGGCTGCCATTGCTATATGGAACTGAAAATCATTTAACATCCATTACCGAACCTACTAGTGTGGGGCACTGTTCTATGTGCCTGAGCACATAGAACAGTGCAGTAGGAGGAGTTAAGGGCAAGGAGGGAACAGCCGAGCAAGACTGAGAGTCGGGTTGCAATTATAAACAGGGGTGCCAGCGTGGAACCTTTTAGAAGGTGAATTTTGAGCTCATGCCTAAAGGGGCAACCGAATTGGCCCTGAGGATGCCTGGATGAAGAGGCATCGGGCAGACAAAACTGTCCCACGGTTGTGAGGAACAGCAAGGAAGCGGGAGAGGCTGGAGCGGGAGGAACAAGGAGTTTGCCAGAGAGGTCGGTGGGGCGCGGGGGCTGGCGGATGGCTCTGTGCCACGCGTCGGTCTCAGGTCGGGCTTCCCGGTCCATTTTTACCTCGGTGCCTTTTTTGCAACATTGTGCATCTCCAGGTGTGCACCTTTCTCCCTGGGCACCAGGATGTCCCTTAGGGCGCACACACACCTGTATATGTCCCAGAGGCAGACACACCTCTTGGTATGGGTGACCCCTACTTTCCCACCCTGCCTAGCCTCTGTAAGACCCGGTCTCTGTGCCGGGCAGACCCCAGTCGGGGCATCACGTAACGGACCACCCGATTCTGTGCCGGGTCCCCTCCAGACGCTGACTCTGCGCTGCGCGTGCGCACTTTCTCTGGCGTTCCTGGTGTCGCTGCTGCTACCTCCCGAGGGCGCTCTAGGCGAGGAGCAGCAACCCCAACCCAGGGCCGCACACTGGTTTGCGAATTTCAACAAGTACGTTGGAAAGCTCTTCAACGACAGGTAAGGCGGGTGGAGGAAGCGAGGGAGGGACGCGGCGTGGGAGGGAGACACCTGGCACCCCACGCAATCGCGGCCCCTGATCTCTGCAAAGAATTGTTCCCTAGCTTGGGCAAGTTTAAAAACCACAAGAAACCAGCGAATGCCACTAAATCGCCTGCGTTGAACATCACGAAATCGCCTGCATCGAACATCACGAAAGTCCTTCCAACAAACTCTACGAGACCCCCACCCCGGAGCTCCCCGGTTTTAGGGCACCCGATCTCCTCCTCAAGCTTCAGGGAGGGAAGAAGCTTGGACACTGCTGGCACCTAGGCAGGGACCTGGGAACCAAGCCCAACTTGGGTGAGAGGAAGAGGAAGCTCCAGGGAGCGCGGGTGGGGGAAGATACCGGGTCCCAGGGACGTTCTTCTCCAGGCTGAACCTCGACCTCCAAACGCCTGGCTCAGATCCCACCGCCCACAGAACCCTATGGATTGTGAGAGGGGCCTCAACTCCTCAGCAGGAGCAATAAAAAAACAATCTCTATTTCTTCAGTCATTTCTGTGGGTACTGGCAGGGAGGACCTTCAATGGGCAAGAGGGGCACTGGAGTCCTTGCTGTGGGAGAGGACCACAGTGCAGGGTCTTTCCCTCTCCCTGAAGCCCACTTACCTTCCCCCACCCTGCCCACAAGGCATCGCTGCCAGGGTGAAAGGCTGTGACCTAGAGAGAGCCCAGGAGGGAAGCAGGGGCTTGGGGAGACGAAAGCTGTTTCCGCACAGACCTGGACAGCTTAGATGGCCACCTGGGATGTCCGTGTTGGCACAGGAACAAATAGAGGTAACTTTGGCCGTCAGGAAGCAGAGCAGAGCCTCCTGGAGCCTCAGCCCCAACAGTGAGAAGGGCCAGGGAAGGGAAAGTACTGTCCCTGACACCTGGGTGTGAGAATGGGACAGTCCTCTTGGGGCTGTTGAGGGTGTGTCCATCAGGGAGGCCTGGGCAAAGGGTCCCTATCACCATCCTGCTGTCACACCCAGGTATAAGGTCCTAATTCCTGCCTCTAGTAGTCCCTACACCTCTCCCCACTCAGAAACATCAACCTAGCTGACAGAGAAATATTAGAACTTCAGGTTCCTTCATCCAGACATCCAACTGTTCTGCCACACAGCTCAGTCCTCCATCCAAACACCCCTTGGATGGAAGAATCAGGCTGGACCACCCGTGGAAGCCCTTGGCATTTTAGGGCCCGGTTTCACTTCCAGGTCATTGTACCCATGACTCAGAAACACGGTTATGGTGTCGTGGCCACAGAATCAGTGCAAGGCGATAAGCCCAGGAAAATGCAGCCCTCATCCACCAAACCCCAGGCTCCCACCCTTCAGACAGCGTGGGGGAAGCAGGAGAAGCTATTCTGGAAACCAGAAAGGTTCTGTCTCTCAATTTTCCCTGTTCCTCATGACTGTCCCTTATCCACAAGAGTCCCCAGGAAAGGGACTCACACACACACACACACACACACACACACACACAAAAGGTCACCCGTCTACCCCTATTAAAGGTGATTAAGAGTGGCAAGAGAGGGGCTGGAGCAGTGGCTCAGTAGTTACGGCGCTTGCCTGGCATGTGTGAGGACACGAGTTCAAACCCCAGCACCACGTATACAACTAAGTGTTGGAGTAACCAAGGCC